>SRSE01000923.1:0-45839 GCA_005024645.1 Planiliza haematocheilus | reverse complement strand
ATCTGTGATTACTGCAGGGTCAGACCACTGCAACACTAAAGTTGTGACTCAATCTTCAAAGGCAACACATGGCATCAAAGGAGTCATCTTCAAAGGCAACAATAACATCAAAGGAAACATGACTTGGAAGAAGTTGCCTAGTCATGAAAGCAATTAGACTGATTCCCCATGCAACCACTGCATTGTGACAAATCTGGAAATGCCCCGAATCACATCAAAGGAAACATACAGTTGGTAGATGTTGCCTAGTTATCAAAGCACTAGACCTGTTCCTCATGCAACACTGAAGTTGTGACCCGATCTTCAAAGACACCAGTCACATCAAAGGAAACATTCACTTGAAAGTTATTACCTACTCATTATAAGTGTAGGAACATCCCATTCCTCATCATGCAACACCATGGTGACCTCCATCATCTATTGATACTGTTTTTGTGATTACAGCTCTCGCTTACGGCCATACCAGCCTGAACACGCCCGATCTCGTCTGATCTCGGAAGCTAAGCAGGGTAGGGCCTGGTTAGTACTTGGATGGGAGACCGCCTGGGAATACCAGGTGCTGTAAGCTTTTCATTTTCATCATAGTAATAGGAACATTCGCACCATAATAATGGACACAATGATGATTTCCATCATCTGTGATTACTGCAGGGTCAGACCACTGCAACACTAAAGTTGTGACTCAATCTTCAAAGGCAACATGGCATCAAAGGAGTCACTCTTCAAAGGCAACAATAACATCAAAGGAAACATTGACTTGGAAGAAGTTGCCTAGTCATGAAAGCAATTAGACTGATTCCCCATGCAACCACTGCATTGTGACAAATCTGGAATGCCCGAATCACATCAAAGGAAACATACAGTTGGTAGATGTTGCCTAGTTATCAAAGCACTAGACCTGTTCCTCATGCAACACTGAAGTTGTGACCCGATCTTCAAAGACACCAGTCACATCAAAGGAAACATTCACTTGAAAGTTATACCTACTCATTATAAGTGTAGGAACATCCCATTCATCATCATGCAACACCATGGTGACCTCCATCATCTATTGATACTGTTTTTGTGATTACAGCTCTCGCTTACGGCCATACCAGCCTGAACACGCCCGATCTCGTCTGATCTCGGAAGCTAAGCAGGGTAGGGCCTGGTTAGTACTTGGATGGGAGACCGCCTGGGAATACCAGGTGCTGTAAGCTTTTCATTTTCATCACTAGTAATAGGAACATTCGCACCATAATAATGGAAACATTGATGATTTCCATCATCTGTGATTACTGCAGGGTCAGACCACTGCAACACTAAAGTTGTGACTCAATCTTCAAAGGCAACAATGGCATCAAAGGAGTCACTCTTCAAAGGCAACAAAACATCAAAGGAAACATTGACTTGGAAGAAGTTGCCTAGTCATGAAAGCAATTAGACTGATTCCCCATGCAACCACTGCATTGTGACAAATCTGGAAATGCCCGAATCACATCAAAGGAAACATACAGTTGTAGATGTTGCCTAGTTATCAAAGCACTAGACCTGTTCCTCATGCACACTGAAGTTGTGACCCGATCTTCAAAGACACCAGTCACATCAAAGGAAACATTCACTTGAAAGTTATTACCTTCATTCTAAGTGTAGGAACATCCCATTCATCATCATGCAACACCATGGTGACCTCCATCATCTATTGATACTGTTTTGTGATTACAGCTCTCGCTTACGGCCATACCAGCCTGAACACGCCCGATCTCGTCTGATCTCGGAAGCTAAGCAGGGTAGGGCCTGGTTAGTACTTGGATGGGAGACCGCCTGGGAATACCAGGTGCTGTAAGCTTTTCATTTTCATCACTAGTAATAGGAACATTCGCACCATAATAATGGACACAATGATGATTTCCATCATCTGTGATTACTGCAGGGTCAGACCACTGCAACACTAAAGTTCTGACTCAATCTTCAAGGCAACAATAACATCAAGGAAGGAAACATTGACTTGGAAGAAGTTGCCTAGTCATGAAAGCAATTAGACTGATTCCCCATGCAACCACTGCATTGTGACAAATCTGGAAATGCCCGAATCACATCAAAGGAAACATACAGTTGGTAGATGTTGCCTAGTTATCAAAGCACTAGACCTGTTCCTCATGCAACACTGAAGTTGTGACCCGATCTTCAAAGACACCAGTCACATCAAAGGAAACATTCACTTGAAAGTTATTACCTACTCATTATAAGTGTAGGAACATCCCATTCATCATCATGCAACACCATGGTGACCTCCATCATCTATTGATACTGTTTTTGTGATTACAGCTCTCGCTTACGGCCATACCAGCCTGAACACGCCCGATCTCGTCTGATCTCGGAAGCTAAGCGGGGTAGGGCCTGGTTAGTACTTGGATGGGAGACCGCCTGGGAATACCAGGTGCTGTAAGCTTTTCATTTTCATCACTAGTAATAGGAACATTCGCACCATAATAATGGACACAATGATGATTTCCATCATCTGTGATTACTGCAGGGTCAGACCACTGCAACACTAAAGTTGTGACTCAATCTTCAAAGGCAACATGGCATCAAAGGAGTCACTCTTCAAAGGCAACAATAACATCAAAGGAAACATTGACTTGGAAGAAGTTGCCTAGTCATGAAGCAATTAGACTGATTCCCCATGCAACCACTGCATTGTGACAAATCTGGAAATGCCCGAATCACATCAAAGGAAACATACAGTTGGTAGATGTTGCCTAGTTATCAAAGCACTAGACCTGTTCCTCATGGCAACACTGGAAGTTGTGACCCGATCTTCAAAGACACCAGTCACATCAAAGGAAACATTCACTTGAAAGTTATTACCTACTCATTATAAGTGTAGGAACATCCCATTCATCATCATGCACACCATGGTGACCTCCATCATCTATTGATACTGTTTTTTGTGATTACAGCTCTCGCTTACGGCCATACCAGCCTGAACACGCCCGATCTCGTCTGATCTCGGAAGCTAAGCAGGGTAGGGCCTGGTTAGTACTTGGATGGGAGACCGCCTGGGAATACCAGGTGCTGTAAGCTTTTCATTTTCATCACTAGTAATAGGAACATTCGCACCATAATAATGGACACAATGATGATTTCCATCATCTGTGATTACTGCAGGGTCAGACCACTGCAACACTAAAGTTGTGACTCAATCTTCAAAGGCAACCATGGCATCAAGGAGTCACTCTTCAAAGGCAACAATAACATCAAAGGAAACATTGACTTGGAAGAAGTTGCCTAGTCATGAAAGCAATTAGACTGATTCCCCATGCAACCACTGCATTGTGACAAATCTGGAAATGCCCGAATCACATCAAAGGAAACATACAGTTGGTAGATGTTGCCTAGTTATCAAAGCACTAGACCTGTTCCTCATGCAACACTGAAGTTGTGACCCGATCTTCAAAGACACCAGTCACATCAAAGGAAACATTCACTTGAAAGTTATTACCTACTCATTATAAGTGTAGGAACATCCCATTCATCATCATGCAACACCATGGTGACCTCCATCATCTATTGATACTGTTTTTGTGATTACAGCTCTCGCTTACGGCCATACCAGCCTGAACACGCCCGATCTCGTCTGATCTCGGAAGCTAAGCAGGGTAGGGCCTGGTTAGTACTTGGATGGGAGACCGCCTGGGAATACCAGGTGCTGTAAGCTTTTCATTTTCATCACTAGTAATAGGAACATTCGCACCATAATAATGGACACAATGATGATTTCCATCATCTGTGATTACTGCAGGGTCAGACCACTGCAACACTAAAGTTGTGACTCAATCTTCAAAGGCAACCATGGCATCAAAGGAGTCACTCTTCAAAGGCAACAATAGATCAAAGGAAACATTGACTTGGAAGAAGTTGCCTAGTCATGAAGCAATTAGACTGATTCCCCATGCAACCACTGCATTGTGACAAATCTGGAAATGCCCGAATCACATCAAAGAAACATACAGTTGGTAGATGTTGCCTAGTTATCAAAGCACTAGACCTGTTCCTCATGCAACACTGAAGTTGTGACCCGATCTTCAAAGACACCAGTCACATCAAAGGAAACATTCACTTGAAAGTTATTACCTACTCATTATAAGTGTAGGAACATCCCATTCATCATCATGCAACACCATGGTGACCTCCATCATCTATTGATACTGTTTTGTGATTACAGCTCTCGCTTACGGCCATACCAGCCTGAACACGCCCGATCTCGTCTGATCTCGGAAGCTAAGCAGGGTAGGGCCTGGTTAGTACTTGGATGGGAGACCGCCTGGGAATACCAGGTGCTGTAAGCTTTTCATTTTCATCACTAGTAATAGGAACATTCGCACCATAATAATGGACACAATGATGATTTCCATCATCTGTGATTACTGCAGGGTCAGACCACTGCAACACTAAAGTTGTGACTCAATCTTCAAAGGCAACCATGGCATCAAAGGAGTCACTCTTCAAAGGCAACAATAACATCAAAGGAAACATTGACTTGGAAGAAGTTGCCTAGTCATGAAAGCATTAGACTGATTCCCCATGCAACCACTGCATTGTGACAAATCTGGAAATGCCCGAATCACATCAAAGGAAACATACAGTTGGTAGATGTTGCCTAGTTATCAAAGCACTAGACCTGTTCCTCATGCAACACTGAAGTTGTGACCCGATCTTCAAAGACACCAGTCACATCAAAGGAAACATTCACTTGAAAGTTATTACCTACTCATTATAAGTGTAGGAACATCCCATTCATCATCATGCAACACCATGGTGACCTCCATCATCTATTGATACTGTTTTTGTGATTACAGCTCTCGCTTACGGCCCATACCAGCCTGAACACGCCCGATCTCGTCTGATCTCGGAAGCTAAGCAGGGTAGGGCCTGGTTAGTACTTGGATGGGAGACCGCCTGGGAATACCAGGTGCTGTAAGCTTTTCATTTTCATCACTAGTAATAGGAACATTCGCACCATAATAATGGACACAATGATGATTTCCATCATCTGTGATTACTGCAGGGTCAGACCACTGCAACACTAAAGTTCTGACTCAATCTTCAAAGGCAACAATAACATCAAAGGAAACATTGACTTGAAGAAGTTGCCTAGTCATGAAAGCAATTAGACTGATTCCCCATGCAACCACTGCATTGTGACAAATCTGGAAATGCCCGAATCACATCAAAGGAAACATACAGTTGGTAGATGTTGCCTAGTTATCAAAGCACTAGACCTGTCCTCATGCAACACTGAAGTTGTGACCCGATCTTCAAAGACACCAGTCACATCAAAGGAAACATTCACTTGAAAGTTATTACCTACTCATTATAAGTGTAGGAACATCCCATTCATCATCATGCAACACCATGGTGACCTCCATCATCTATTGATACTGTTTTTGTGATTACAGCTCTCGCTTACGGCCATACCAGCCTGAACACGCCCGATCTCGTCTGATCTCGGAAGCTAAGCAGGGTAGGGCCTGGTTAGTACTTGGATGGGAGAACCGCCTGGGAATACCAGGTGCTGTAAGCTTTTCATTTTCATCACTAGTAATAGGAACATTCGCACCATAATAAGGGACACAATGATGATTTCCATCATCTGTGATTACTGCAGGGTCAGACCACTGCAACACTAAAGTTCTGACTCAATCTTCAAAGGCAACAGAGTAACATCAAAGGAAACATTGACTTGGAAGAAGTTTGCCTAGTCATGAAAGCAATTAGACTGATTCCCCATGCAAACCACTGCATTGTGACAAATCTGGAAATGGCCGAATCACATCAAAGGAAACATACAGTTGGTAGATGTTGCCTAGTTATCAAAGCACTAGACCTGTTCCTCATGCAACACTGAAGTTGTGACCCGATCTTCAAAGACAACCAGTCACATCAAAGGAAACATTCACTTGAAAGTTATTACCTACTCATTATAAGTGTAGGAACATCCCATTCATCATCATGCAACACCATGGTGACCTCCATCATCTATTGATACTGTTTTTGTGATTACAGCTCTCGCTTACGGCCATACCAGCCTGAACACGCCCGATCTCGTCTGATCTCGGAAGCTAAGCAGGGTAGGGCCTGGTTAGTACTTGGATGGAGACCGCCTGGGAATACCAGGTGCTGTAAGCTTTTCATTTTCATCACTAGTAATAGGAACATTCGCACCATAATAATGGACACAATGATGATTTCCATCATCTGTGATTACTGCAGGGTCAGACCACTGCAACACTAAAGTTGTGACTCAATCTTCAAAGGCAACAATGGCATCAAAGGAGTCACTCTTCAAGGCAACAATAACATCAAAGGAAACATTGACTTGGAAGAAGTTGCCTAGTCATGAAAGCAATTAGACTGATTCCCCATGCAACCACTGCATTGTGACAAATCTGGAAATGCCCGAATCACATCAAAGGAAACATACAGTTGGTAGATGTTGCCTAGTTATCAAAGCACTAGACCTGTTCCTCATGCAACACTGAAGTTGTGACCCGATCTTCAAAGACACCAGTCACATCAAAGGAAACATTCACTTGAAAGTTATTACCTACTCATTATAAGTGTAGGAACATCCCATTCATCATCATGCAACACCATGGTGACCTCCATCATCTATTGATACTGTTTTTGTGATTACAGCTCTCGCTTACGGCCATACCAGCCTGAACACGCCCGATCTCGTCTGATCTCGGAAGCTAAGCAGGGTAGGGCCTGGTTAGTACTTGGATGGGAGACCGCCTGGGAATACCAGGTGCTGTAAGCTTTTCATTTTCATCACTAGTAATAGGAACATTCGCACCATAATAATGGACACAATGATGATTTCCATCATCTGTGATTACTGCAGGGTCAGACCACTGCAACACTAAAGTTGTGACTCAATCTTCAAAGGCAACAATGGCATCAAAGGAGTCACTCTTCAAAGGCAACAATAACATCAAAGGAAACATTGACTTGGAAGAAGTTGCCTAGTCATGAAAGCAATTAGACTGATTCCCCATGCAACCACTGCATTGTGACAAATCTGGAAATGCCCGAATCACATCAAAGGAAACATACAGTTGGTAGATGTTGCCTAGTTATCAAAGCACTAGACCTGTTCCTCATGCAACACTGAAGTTGTGACCCGATCTTCAAAGACACCAGTCACATCAAAGGAAACATTCACTTGAAAGTTATTACCTACTCATTATAAGTGTAGGAACATCCCATTCATCATCATGCAACACCATGGTGACCTCCATCATCTATTGATACTGTTTTTGTGATTACAGCTCTCGCTTACGGCCATACCAGCCTGAACACGCCCGATCTCGTCTGATCTCGGAAGCTAAGCAGGGTAGGGCCTGGTTAGTACTTGGATGGGAGACCGCCTGGGAATACCAGGTGCTGTAAGCTTTTCATTTTCATCACTAGTAATAGGAACATTCGCACCATAATAATGGACACAATGATGATTTCCATCATCTGTGATTACTGCAGGGTCAGACCACTGCAACACTAAAGTTCTGACTCAATCTTCAAAGGCAACAATAACATCAAAGGAAACATTGACTTGGAAGAAGTTGCCTAGTCATGAAGCAATTAGACTGATTCCCCATGCAACCACTGCATTGTGACAAATCTGGAAATGCCCGAATCACATCAAAGGAAACATACAGTTGGTAGATGTTGCCTAGTTATCAAAGCACTAGACCTGTTCCTCATGCAACACTGAAGTTGTGACCCGATCTTCAAAGACACCAGTCACATCAAAGGAAACATTCACTTGAAAGTTATTACCTACTCATTATAAGTGTAGGAACATCCCATTCATCATCATGCAACACCATGGTGACCTCCATCATCTATTGATACTGTTTTTGTGATTACAGCTCTCGCTTACGGCCATACCAGCCTGAACACGCCCGATCTCGTCTGATCTCGGAAGCTAAGCAGGGTAGGGCCTGGTTAGTACTTGGATGGGAGACCGCCTGGGAATACCAGGTGCTGTAAGCTTTTCATTTTCATCACTAGTAATAGGAACATTCGCACCATAATAATGGACACAATGATGATTTCCATCATCTGTGATTACTGCAGGGTCAGACCACTGCAACACTAAAGTTGTGACTCAATCTTCAAAGGCAACAATGGCATCAAAGGAGTCACTCTTCAAAGGCAACAATAACATCAAAGGAAACATTGACTTGGAAGAAGTTGCCTAGTCATGAAAGCAATTAGACTGATTCCCCATGCAACCACTGCATTGTGACAAATCTGGAAATGCCCGAATCACATCAAAGGAAACATACAGTTGGTAGATGTTGCCTAGTTATCAAAGCACTAGACCTGTTCCTCATGCAACACTGAAGTTGTGACCCGATCTTCAAAGACACCAGTCACATCAAAGGAAACATTCACTTGAAAGTTATTACCTACTCATTATAAGTGTAGGAACATCCCATTCATCATCATGCAACACCATGGTGACCTCCATCATCTATTGATACTGTTTTTGTGATTACAGCTCTCGCTTACGGCCATACCAGCCTGAACACGCCCGATCTCGTCTGATCTCGGAAGCTAAGCAGGGTAGGGCCTGGTTAGTACTTGGATGGGAGACCGCCTGGGAATACCAGGTGCTGTAAGCTTTTCATTTTCATCACTAGTAATAGGAACATTCGCACCATAATAATGGACACAATGATGATTTCCATCATCTGTGATTACTGCAGGGTCAGACCACTGCAACACTAAAGTTGTGACTCAATCTTCAAAGGCAACAATGGCATCAAAGGAGTCACTCTTCAAAGGCAACAATAACATCAAAGGAAACATTGACTTGGAAGAAGTTGCCTAGTCATGAAAGCAATTAGACTGATTCCCCATGCAACCACTGCATTGTGACAAATCTGGAAATGCCCGAATCACATCAAAGGAAACATACAGTTGGTAGATGTTGCCTAGTTATCAAAGCACTAGACCTGTTCCTCATGCAACACTGAAGTTGTGACCCGATCTTCAAAGACACCAGTCACATCAAAGGAAACATTCACTTGAAAGTTATTACCTACTCATTATAAGTGTAGGAACATCCCATTCATCATCATGCAACACCATGGTGACCTCCATCATCTATTGATACTGTTTTTGTGATTACAGCTCTCGCTTACGGCCATACCAGCCTGAACACGCCCGATCTCGTCTGATCTCGGAAGCTAAGCAGGGTAGGGCCTGGTTAGTACTTGGATGGGAGACCGCCTGGGAATACCAGGTGCTGTAAGCTTTTCATTTTCATCACTAGTAATAGGAACATTCGCACCATAATAATGGACACAATGATGATTTCCATCATCTGTGATTACTGCAGGGTCAGACCACTGCAACACTAAAGTTGTGACTCAATCTTCAAGGCAACATGGCATCAAGGAGTCACTCTTCAAAGGCAACAATAACATCAAAGGAAACATTGACTTGGAAGAAGTTGCCTAGTCATGAAAGCAATTAGACTGATTCCCCATGCAACCACTGCATTGTGACAAATCTGGAAATGCCCGAATCACATCAAAGGAAACATACAGTTGGTAGATGTTGCCTAGTTATCAAAGCACTAGACCTGTTCCTCATGCAACACTGAAGTTGTGACCCGATCTTCAAAGACACCAGTCACATCAAAGGAAACATTCACTTGAAAGTTATTACCTACTCATTATAAGTGTAGGAACATCCCATTCATCATCATGCAACACCATGGTGACCTCCATCATCTATTGATACTGTTTTTGTGATTACAGCTCTCGCTTACGGCCATACCAGCCTGAACACGCCCGATCTCGTCTGATCTCGGAAGCTAAGCAGGGTAGGGCCTGGTTAGTACTTGGATGGGAGACCGCCTGGGAATACCAGGTGCTGTAAGCTTTTCATTTTCATCACTAGTAATAGGAACATTCGCACCATAATAATGGACACAATGATGATTTCCATCATCTGTGATTACTGCAGGGTCAGACCACTGCAACACTAAAGTTGTGACTCAATCTTCAAAGGCAACCATGGCATCAAGGAGTCACTCTTCAAAGGCAACAATAACATCAAAGGAAACATTGACTTGGAAGAAGTTGCCTAGTCATGAAAGCAATTAGACTGATTCCCCATGCAACCACTGCATTGTGACAAATCTGGAAATGCCCGAATCACATCAAAGGAAACATACAGTTGGTAGATGTTGCCTAGTTATCAAAGCACTAGACCTGTTCCTCATGCAACACTGAAGTTGTGACCCGATCTTCAAAGACACCAGTCACATCAAAGGAAACATTCACTTGAAAGTTATTACCTACTCATTATAAGTGTAGGAACATCCCATTCATCATCATGCAACACCATGGTGACCTCCATCATCTATTGATACTGTTTTTGTGATTACAGCTCTCGCTTACGGCCATACCAGCCTGAACACGCCCGATCTCGTCTGATCTCGGAAGCTAAGCAGGGTAGGGCCTGGTTAGTACTTGGATGGGAGACCGCCTGGGAATACCAGGTGCTGTAAGCTTTTCATTTTCATCACTAGTAATAGGAACATTCGCACCATAATAATGGACACAATGATGATTTCCATCATCTGTGATTACTGCAGGGTCAGACCACTGCAACACTAAAGTTGTGACTCAATCTTCAAAGGCAACCATGGCATCAAAGGAGTCACTCTTCAAAGGCAACAATAACATCAAAGGAAACATTGACTTGGAAGAAGTTGCCTAGTCATGAAAGCAATTAGACTGATTCCCCATGCAACCACTGCATTGTGACAAATCTGGAAATGCCCGAATCACATCAAAGGAAACATACAGTTGGTAGATGTTGCCTAGTTATCAAAGCACTAGACCTGTTCCTCATGCAACACTGAAGTTGTGACCCGATCTTCAAAGACACCAGTCACATCAAAGGAAACATTCACTTGAAAGTTATTACCTACTCATTATAAGTGTAGGAACATCCCATTCATCATCATGCAACACCATGGTGACCTCCATCATCTATTGATACTGTTTTTGTGATTACAGCTCTCGCTTACGGCCATACCAGCCTGAACACGCCCGATCTCGTCTGATCTCGGAAGCTAAGCAGGGTAGGGCCTGGTTAGTACTTGGATGGGAGACCGCCTGGGAATACCAGGTGCTGTAAGCTTTTCATTTTCATCACTAGTAATAGGAACATTCGCACCATAATAATGGACACAATGATGATTTCCATCATCTGTGATTACTGCAGGGTCAGACCACTGCAACACTAAAGTTGTGACTCAATCTTCAAAGGCAACAATGGCATCAAGGAGTCACTCTTCAAAGGCAACAATAACATCAAAGGAAACATTGACTTGGAAGAAGTTGCCTAGTCATGAAAGCAATTAGACTGATTCCCCATGCAACCACTGCATTGTGACAAATCTGGAAATGCCCGAATCACATCAAAGGAAACATACAGTTGGTAGATGTTGCCTAGTTATCAAAGCACTAGACCTGTTCCTCATGGCAACACTGAAGTTGTGACCCGATCTTCAAAGACACCAGTCACATCAAAGGAAACATTCACTTGAAAGTTATTACCTACTCATTATAAGTGTAGGAACATCCCATTCATCATCATGCAACACCATGGTGACCTCCATCATCTATTGATACTGTTTTTGTGATTACAGCTCTCGCTTACGGCCATACCAGCCTGAACACGCCCGATCTCGTCTGATCTCGGAAGCTAAGCAGGGTAGGGCCTGGTTAGTACTTGGATGGGAGACCGCCTGGGAATACCAGGTGCTGTAAGCTTTTCATTTTCATCACTAGTAATAGGAACATTCGCACCATAATAATGGACACAATGATGATTTCCATCATCTGTGATTACTGCAGGGTCAGACCACTGCAACACTAAAGTTCTGACTCAATCTTCAAAGGCAACAATAACATCAAAGGAAACATTGACTTGGAAGAAGTTGCCTAGTCATGAAAGCAATTAGACTGATTCCCCATGCAACCACTGCATTGTGACAAATCTGGAAATGCCCGAATCACATCAAAGGAAACATACAGTTGGTAGATGTTGCCTAGTTATCAAAGCACTAGACCTGTTCCTCATGCGACACTGAAGTTGTGACCCGATCTTCAAAGACACCAGTCACATCAAAGGAAACATTCACTTGAAAGTTATTACCTACTCATTATAAGTGTAGGAACATCCCATTCATCATCATGCAACACCATGGTGACCTCCATCATCTATTAATACTGTTTTTGTGATTACAGCTCTCGCTTACGGCCATACCAGCCTGAACACGCCCGATCTCGTCTGATCTCGGAAGCTAAGCAGGGTAGGGCCTGGTTAGTACTTGGATGGGAGACCGCCTGGGAATACCAGGTGCTGTAAGCTTTTCATTTTCATCACTAGTAATAGGAACATTCGCACCATAATAATGGACACAATGATGATTTCCATCATCTGTGATTACTGCAGGGTCAGACCACTGCAACACTAAAGTTCTGACTCAATCTTCAAAGGCAACAATAACATCAAAGGAAACATTGACTTGGAAGAAGTTGCCTAGTCATGAAAGCAATTAGACTGATTCCCCATGCAACCACTGCATTGTGACAAATCTGGAAATGCCCGAATCACATCAAAGGAAACATACAGTTGGTAGATGTTGCCTAGTTATCAAAGCACTAGACCTGTTCCTCATGCAACACTGAAGTTGTGACCCGATCTTCAAAGACACCAGTCACATCAAAGGAAACATTCACTTGAAAGTTATTACCTACTCATTATAAGTGTAGGAACATCCCATTCATCATCATGCAACACCATGGTGACCTCCATCATCTATTAATACTGTTTTTGTGATTACAGCTCTCGCTTACGGCCATACCAGCCTGAACACGCCCGATCTCGTCTGATCTCGGAAGCTAAGCAGGGTAGGGCCTGGTTAGTACTTGGATGGGAGACCGCCTGGGAATACCAGGTGCTGTAAGCTTTTCATTTTCATCACTAGTAATAGGAACATTCGCACCATAATAATGGACACAATGATGATTTCCATCATCTGTGATTACTGCAGGGTCAGACCACTGCAACACTAAAGTTCTGACTCAATCTTCAAAGGCAACAATAACATCAAAGGAAACATTGACTTGGAAGAAGTTGCCTAGTCATGAAAGCAATTAGACTGATTCCCCATGCAACCACTGCATTGTGACAAATCTGGAAATGCCCGAATCACATCAAAGGAAACATACAGTTGGTAGATGTTGCCTAGTTATCAAAGCACTAGACCTGTTCCTCATGGCAACACTGAAGTTGTGACCCGATCTTCAAAGACACCAGTCACATCAAAGGAAACATTCACTTGAAAGTTATTACCTACGCATTATAAGTGTAGGAACATCCGATTCATCATCATGCAACACCATGGTGACCTCCATCATCTATTGATACTGTTTTTGTGATTACAGCTCTCGCTTACGGCCATACCAGCCTGAACACGCCCGATCTCGTCTGATCTCGGAAGCTAAGCAGGGTAGGGCCTGGTTAGTACTTGGATGGGAGACCGCCTGGGAATACCAGGTGCTGTAAGCTTTTCATTTTCATCACTAGTAATAGGAACATTCGCACCATAATAATGGACACAATGATGATTTCCATCATCTGTGATTACTGCAGGGTCAGACCACTGCAACACTAAAGTTCTGACTCAATCCTCAAAGGCAACAATAACATCAAAGGAAACATTGACTTGGAAGAAGTTGCCTAGTCATGAAAGCAATTAGACTGATTCCCCATGCAACCACTGCATTGTGACGAATCTGGAAATGCCCGAATCACATCAAAGGAAACATACAGTTGGTAGATGTTGCCTAGTTATCAAAGCACTAGACCTGTTCCTCATGCAACACTGAAGTTGTGACCCGATCTTCAAAGACACCAGTCACATCAAAGGAAACATTCACTTGAAAGTTATTACCTACTCATTATAAGTGTAGGAACATCCCATTCATCATCATGCAACACCATGGTGACCTCCATCATCTATTGATACTGTTTTTGTGATTACAGCTCTCGCTTACGGCCATACCAGCCTGAACACGCCCGATCTCGTCTGATCTCGGAAGCTAAGCAGGGTAGGGCCTGGTTAGTACTTGGATGGGAGACCGCCTGGGAATACCAGGTGCTGTAAGCTTTTCATTTTCATCACTAGTAATAGGAACATTCGCACCATAATAATGGACACAATGATGATTTCCATCATCTGTGATTACTGCAGGGTCAGACCACTGCAACACTAAAGTTGTGACTCAATCTTCAAAGGCAACAATGGCATCAAAGGAGTCATTCTTCAAAGGCAACAATAACATCAAAGGAAACATTGACTTGGAAGAAGTTGCCTAGTCATGAAAGCAATTAGACTGATTCCCCATGCAACCACTGCATTGTGACAAATCTGGAAATGCCCGAATCACATCAAAGGAAACATACAGTTGGTAGATGTTGCCTAGTTATCAAAGCACTAGACCTGTTCCTCATGCAACACTGAAGTTGTGACCCGATCTTCAAAGACACCAGTCACATCAAAGGAAACATTCACTTGAAAGTTATTACCTACTCATTATAAGTGTAGGAACATCCCATTCATCATCATGCAACACCATGGTGACCTCCATCATCTATTGATACTGTTTTTGTGATTACAGCTCTCGCTTACGGCCATACCAGCCTGAACACGCCCGATCTCGTCTGATCTCGGAAGCTAAGCAGGGTAGGGCCTGGTTAGTACTTGGATGGGAGACCGCCTGGGAATACCAGGTGCTGTAAGCTTTTCATTTTCATCACTAGTAATAGGAACATTCGCACCATAATAATGGACACAATGATGATTTCCATCATCTGTGATTACTGCAGGGTCAGACCACTGCAACACTAAAGTTGTGACTCAATCTTCAAAGGCAACAATGGCATCAAAGGAGTCACTCTTCAAAGGCAACAATAACATCAAAGGAAACATTGACTTGGAAGAAGTTGCCTAGTCATGAAAGCAATTAGACTGATTCCCCATGCAACCACTGCATTGTGACAAATCTGGAAATGCCCGAATCACATCAAAGGAAACATACAGTTGGTAGATGTTGCCTAGTTATCAAAGCACTAGACCTGTTCCTCATGCAACACTGAAGTTGTGACCCGATCTTCAAAGACACCAGTCACATCAAAGGAAACATTCACTTGAAAGTTATTACCTACTCATTATAAGTGTAGGAACATCCCATTCATCATCATGCAACACCATGGTGACCTCCATCATCTATTGATACTGTTTTTGTGATTACAGCTCTCGCTTACGGCCATACCAGCCTGAACACGCCCGATCTCGTCTGATCTCGGAAGCTAAGCAGGGTAGGGCCTGGTTAGTACTTGGATGGGAGACCGCCTGGGAATACCAGGTGCTGTAAGCTTTTCATTTTCATCACTAGTAATAGGAACATTCGCACCATAATAATGGACACAATGATGATTTCCATCATCTGTGATTACTGCAGGGTCAGACCACTGCAACACTAAAGTTCTGACTCAATCTTCAAAGGCAACAATGGCATCAAAGGAAACATTGACTTGGAAGAAGTTGCCTAGTCATGAAAGCAATTAGACTGATTCCCCATGCAACCACTGCATTGTGACAAATCTGGAAATGCCCGAATCACATCAAAGGAAACATACAGTTGGTAGATGTTGCCTAGTTATCAAAGCACTAGACCTGTTCCTCATGGCAACACTGAAGTTGTGACCCGATCTTCAAAGACACCAGTCACATCAAAGGAAACATTCACTTGAAAGTTATTACCTACGCATTATAAGTGTAGGAACATCCGATTCATCATCATGCAACACCATGGTGACCTCCATCATCTATTGATACTGTTTTTGTGATTACAGCTCTCGCTTACGGCCATACCAGCCTGAACACGCCCGATCTTGTCTGATCTCGGAAGCTAAGCAGGGTAGGGCCTGGTTAGTACTTGGATGGGAGACCGCCTGGGAATACCAGGTGCTGTAAGCTTTTCATTTTCATCACTAGTAATAGGAACATTCGCACCATAATAATGGACACAATGATGATTTCCATCATCTGTGATTACTGCAGGGTCAGACCACTGCAACACTAAAGTTCTGACTCAATCCTCAAAGGCAACAATAACATCAAAGGAAACATTGACTTGGAAGAAGTTGCCTAGTCATGAAAGCAATTAGACTGATTCCCCATGCAACCACTGCATTGTGACGAATCTGGAAATGCCCGAATCACATCAAAGGAAACATACAGTTGGTAGATGTTGCCTAGTTATCAAAGCACTAGACCTGTTCCTCATGCAACACTGAAGTTGTGACCCGATCTTCAAAGACACCAGTCACATCAAAGGAAACATTCACTTGAAAGTTATTACCTACTCATTATAAGTGTAGGAACATCCCATTCATCATCATGCAACACCATGGTGACCTCCATCATCTATTGATACTGTTTTTGTGATTACAGCTCTCGCTTACGGCCATACCAGCCTGAACACGCCCGATCTCGTCTGATCTCGGAAGCTAAGCAGGGTAGGGCCTGGTTAGTACTTGGATGGGAGACCGCCTGGGAATACCAGGTGCTGTAAGCTTTTCATTTTCATCACTAGTAATAGGAACATTCGCACCATAATAATGGACACAATGATGATTTCCATCATCTGTGATTACTGCAGGGTCAGACCACTGCAACACTAAAGTTGTGACTCAATCTTCAAAGGCAACAATGGCATCAAAGGAGTCATTCTTCAAAGGCAACAATAACATCAAAGGAAACATTGACTTGGAAGAAGTTGCCTAGTCATGAAAGCAATTAGACTGATTCCCCATGCAACCACTGCATTGTGACAAATCTGGAAATGCCCGAATCACATCAAAGGAAACATACAGTTGGTAGATGTTGCCTAGTTATCAAAGCACTAGACCTGTTCCTCATGCAACACTGAAGTTGTGACCCGATCTTCAAAGACACCAGTCACATCAAAGGAAACATTCACTTGAAAGTTATTACCTACTCATTATAAGTGTAGGAACATCCCATTCATCATCATGCAACACCATGGTGACCTCCATCATCTATTGATACTGTTTTTGTGATTACAGCTCTCGCTTACGGCCATACCAGCCTGAACACGCCCGATCTCGTCTGATCTCGGAAGCTAAGCAGGGTAGGGCCTGGTTAGTACTTGGATGGGAGACCGCCTGGGAATACCAGGTGCTGTAAGCTTTTCATTTTCATCACTAGTAATAGGAACATTCGCACCATAATAATGGACACAATGATGATTTCCATCATCTGTGATTACTGCAGGGTCAGACCACTGCAACACTAAAGTTGTGACTCAATCTTCAAAGGCAACCATGGCATCAAAGGAGTCACTCTTCAAAGGCAACAATAACATCAAAGGAAACATTGACTTGGAAGAAGTTGCCTAGTCATGAAAGCAATTAGACTGATTCCCCATGCAACCACTGCATTGTGACAAATCTGGAAATGCCCGAATCACATCAAAGGAAACATACAGTTGGTAGATGTTGCCTAGTTATCAAAGCACTAGACCTGTTCCTCATGCAACACTGAAGTTGTGACCCGATCTTCAAAGACACCAGTCACATCAAAGGAAACATTCACTTGAAAGTTATTACCTACTCATTATAAGTGTAGGAACATCCCATTCATCATCATGCAACACCATGGTGACCTCCATCATCTATTGATACTGTTTTTGTGATTACAGCTCTCGCTTACGGCCATACCAGCCTGAACACGCCCGATCTCGTCTGATCTCGGAAGCTAAGCAGGGTAGGGCCTGGTTAGTACTTGGATGGGAGACCGCCTAGGAATACCAGGTGCTGTAAGCTTTTCATTTTCATCACTAGTAATAGGAACATTCGCACCATAATAATGGACACAATGATGATTTCCATCATCTGTGATTACTGCAGGGTCAGACCACTGCAACACTAAAGTTGTGACTCAATCTTCAAAGGCAACCATGGCATCAAAGGAGTCACTCTTCAAAGGCAACAATAACATCAAAGGAAACATTGACTTGGAAGAAGTTGCCTAGTCATGAAAGCAATTAGACTGATTCCCCATGCAACCACTGCATTGTGACAAATCTGGAAATGCCCGAATCACATCAAAGGAAACATACAGTTGGTAGATGTTGCCTAGTTATCAAAGCACTAGACCTGTTCCTCATGCAACACTGAAGTTGTGACCCGATCTTCAAAGACACCAGTCACATCAAAGGAAACATTCACTTGAAAGTTATTACCTACTCATTATAAGTGTAGGAACATCCCATTCATCATCATGCAACACCATGGTGACCTCCATCATCTATTGATACTGTTTTTGTGATTACAGCTCTCGCTTACGGCCATACCAGCCTGAACACGCCCGATCTCGTCTGATCTCGGAAGCTAAGCAGGGTAGGGCCTGGTTAGTACTTGGATGGGAGACCGCCTGGGAATACCAGGTGCTGTAAGCTTTTCATTTTCATCACTAGTAATAGGAACATTCGCACCATAATAATGGACACAATGATGATTTCCATCATCTGTGATTACTGCAGGGTCAGACCACTGCAACACTAAAGTTCTGACTCAATCTTCAAAGGCAACAATAACATCAAAGGAAACATTGACTTGGAAGAAGTTGCCTAGTCATGAAAGCAATTAGACTGATTCCCCATGCAACCACTGCATTGTGACAAATCTGGAAATGCCCGAATCACATCAAAGGAAACATACAGTTGGTAGATGTTGCCTAGTTATCAAAGCACTAGACCTGTTCCTCATGCAACACTGAAGTTGTGACCCGATCTTCAAAGACACCAGTCACATCAAAGGAAACATTCACTTGAAAGTTATTACCTACTGTATCTGGGGGTGAATATACCAGTAGATTTGTCAAAACTGTTCTCACTGAATGTTCTTCCCCTGAACAACAAAATCAGAGAAGACATCAGAAGATGGGATTTAATACCATTTCTTAATTTTGGTTCCCGTATTGAATCTGTTAAAATGGTTATCCTGCCGAGGTTATTGTATATCTTTCAGTCCCTTCCATTAGACATAACTGATCAACAATTCCAGGAGTGGGATAAACTCATCTCCAGGTACATTTGGCAGGGGCGACGACCAAGAATCAAATATCAGAATTTACAGTTAGCAAAAAATAGAGGGGGGGTTGCGCTCCCATGTTTAAAAAATTATTATATTGCAGCTCAGTTGAGACCGTTAGTGTGTTGGTGCAATCCAGAATATACTGCTAGATGGAAGGAGCTAGAGGGGGCCATAACAGCAGAGTTCCCAATTCAAGCGGCAATAGGAGATAAGGGTTTGATGGAAAAGTTATCTGATATAGGAAACCCCTGGATTGCTTTACCACTTAAGCTGTGGAATAAGGTAGTAACTAAAAAGAAGTTGAAAGAGGCGATAAAAATACTGAGATGGTGTGCATTTGATCCAGATTTCATGCCTAAAAATTTGGATGCAAGATTCAAGGCCTGGAAAACTCATGGACTTACAGCATATTGTACCTTTTTGTTTAAGGGGTCAGTGAACAGTTTTCAAAACCTTCAGAGACAATTTGGTCTAAATAATGATGACTTCTTTAGATTCTTACAGCTTCGTCACCATGTTGAACAAATAAGGAAAAAGATTATACAAGAGCAATGGGATAACATTCTACTAAAAGTATTTATGGATGCATATGTTTCAGGCCCAGGCCAAAAAACCATCTCAAGACTCTATAAGGGTTTACAACAAATGAAGGGTAGCTCATTGCACGTAAAACAGAAATGGGAGAGGGAAGGAAATCTAGTCTTAAACGAAGAAGATTGGGAATATTTATGTGAGATACAATGGAAAACTTCAAATTCAACACTATGGAGAGAGTTTTGTTGGAAAACCCTTATTAGATTTTTTATCACTCCAGCTCAAAAAAGACACTATTCCAATTCATCTATATGTTGGAGACAATGTGGATGCCTCGAGGCAAACCATTTTCACATATTTTGGTCTTGTTCAATATTGTTGCCTTTCTGGTACGAGGTCTACAACATTTTGCAAAAAGTATTCTGGACAGACATTACTTTTGAGTTTGTATCATTATATTTAGGAGTTTTACCATCAGAGAATGTCTCCTCTAATGACAAATACTTGTTTCAGATTTTAAGTGCCGCTTCTAGGAAAGCCATAACAAGGAAGTGGCTAAAACTAGAGAAACCCACAGTGGACGAGTGGTTTGACATCATTTATAACATTTTTAAAATGGAAAGAATTACTTTTGCTATAAGGCTAAAACAGGATCTATTTTTGAAAAGATGGGAAAGATGGATTAGATATGTCACTCCGATTCGTCCATCGTTTGTCTAGTACCAGATTTCATATCCATTTCCTTTAGTCATCTATGTTTTTCTGTGTCAACCCATACGCATCAGTATTTTAATTTTATTTTATTTTTTTCCCTCTAATATAACGGATGTGCACCCCAGCATTCTTGTTCAAAGTCTAAGGAGTTACGTTCTAAATGTTTGTATTTTATTATTTTCATCTCTTATGTGATTGAGGGAGGACCAATCATCCATATCTGTGTATTGTCAGTGCAATCGTGGATGTATTACTGAGCTATTCAGATGTAATTTACAGATGAAAGGATGAGATTGGTAATGTGAGATGTAAATGAACATGTGAACCATGAAAATCACAATAAAAAAAGAATTGAAAAAAAAAAAAGAAAGTTATTACCTACTCATTATAAGTGTAGGAACATCCCATTCATCATCATGCAACACCATGGTGACCTCCATCATCTATTGATACTGTTTTTGTGATTACAGCTCTCGCTTACGGCCATACCAGCCTGAACACGCCCGATCTCGTCTGATCTCGGAAGCTAAGCAGGGTAGGGCCTGGTTAGTACTTGGATGGGAGACCGCCTGGGAATACCAGGTGCTGTAAGCTTTTCATTTTCATCACTAGTAATAGGAACATTCGCACCATAATAATGGACACAATGATGATTTCCATCATCTGTGATTACTGCAGGGTCAGACCACTGCAACACTAAAGTTGTGACTCAATCTTCAAAGGCAACAATGGCATCAAAGGAGTCATTCTTCAAAGGCAACAATAACATCAAAGGAAACATTGACTTGGAAGAAGTTGCCTAGTCATGAAAGCAATTAGACTGATTCCCCATGCAACCACTGCATTGTGACAAATCTGGAAATGCCCGAATCACATCAAAGGAAACATACAGTTGGTAGATGTTGCCTAGTTATCAAAGCACTAGACCTGTTCCTCATGCAACACTGAAGTTGTGACCCGATCTTCAAAGACACCAGTCACATCAAAGGAAACATTCACTTGAAAGTTATTACCTACTCATTATAAGTGTAGGAACATCCCATTCATCATCATGCAACACCATGGTGACCTCCATCATCTATTGATACTGTTTTTGTGATTACAGCTCTCGCTTACGGCCATACCAGCCTGAACACGCCCGATCTCGTCTGATCTCGGAAGCTAAGCAGGGTAGGGCCTGGTTAGTACTTGGATGGGAGACCGCCTGGGAATACCAGGTGCTGTAAGCTTTTCATTTTCATCACTAGTAATAGGAACATTCGCACCATAATAATGGACACAATGATGATTTCCATCATCTGTGATTACTGCAGGGTCAGACCACTGCAACACTAAAGTTGTGACTCAATCTTCAAAGGCAACCATGGCATCAAAGGAGTCACTCTTCAAAGGCAACAATAACATCAAAGGAAACATTGACTTGGAAGAAGTTGCCTAGTCATGAAAGCAATTAGACTGATTCCCCATGCAACCACTGCATTGTGACAAATCTGGAAATGCCCGAATCACATCAAAGGAAACATACAGTTGGTAGATGTTGCCTAGTTATCAAAGCACTAGACCTGTTCCTCATGCAACACTGAAGTTGTGACCCGATCTTCAAAGACACCAGTCACATCAAAGGAAACATTCACTTGAAAGTTATTACCTACTCATTATAAGTGTAGGAACATCCCATTCATCATCATGCAACACCATGGTGACCTCCATCATCTATTGATACTGTTTTTGTGATTACAGCTCTCGCTTACGGCCATACCAGCCTGAACACGCCCGATCTCGTCTGATCTCGGAAGCTAAGCAGGGTAGGGCCTGGTTAGTACTTGGATGGGAGACCGCCTAGGAATACCAGGTGCTGTAAGCTTTTCATTTTCATCACTAGTAATAGGAACATTCGCACCATAATAATGGACACAATGATGATTTCCATCATCTGTGATTACTGCAGGGTCAGACCACTGCAACACTAAAGTTGTGACTCAATCTTCAAAGGCAACCATGGCATCAAAGGAGTCACTCTTCAAAGGCAACAATAACATCAAAGGAAACATTGACTTGGAAGAAGTTGCCTAGTCATGAAAGCAATTAGACTGATTCCCCATGCAACCACTGCATTGTGACAAATCTGGAAATGCCCGAATCACATCAAAGGAAACATACAGTTGGTAGATGTTGCCTAGTTATCAAAGCACTAGACCTGTTCCTCATGCAACACTGAAGTTGTGACCCGATCTTCAAAGACACCAGTCACATCAAAGGAAACATTCACTTGAAAGTTATTACCTACTCATTATAAGTGTAGGAACATCCCATTCATCATCATGCAACACCATGGTGACCTCCATCATCTATTGATACTGTTTTTGTGATTACAGCTCTCGCTTACGGCCATACCAGCCTGAACACGCCCGATCTCGTCTGATCTCGGAAGCTAAGCAGGGTAGGGCCTGGTTAGTACTTGGATGGGAGACCGCCTGGGAATACCAGGTGCTGTAAGCTTTTCATTTTCATCACTAGTAATAGGAACATTCGCACCATAATAATGGACACAATGATGATTTCCATCATCTGTGATTACTGCAGGGTCAGACCACTGCAACACTAAAGTTCTGACTCAATCTTCAAAGGCAACAATAACATCAAAGGAAACATTGACTTGGAAGAAGTTGCCTAGTCATGAAAGCAATTAGACTGATTCCCCATGCAACCACTGCATTGTGACAAATCTGGAAATGCCCGAATCACATCAAAGGAAACATACAGTTGGTAGATGTTGCCTAGTTATCAAAGCACTAGACCTGTTCCTCATGCAACACTGAAGTTGTGACCCGATCTTCAAAGACACCAGTCACATCAAAGGAAACATTCACTTGAAAGTTATTACCTACTGTATCTGGGGGTGAATATACCAGTAGATTTGTCAAAACTGTTCTCACTGAATGTTCTTCCCCTGAACAACAAAATCAGAGAAGACATCAGAAGATGGGATTTAATACCATTTCTTAATTTTGGTTCCCGTATTGAATCTGTTAAAATGGTTATCCTGCCGAGGTTATTGTATATCTTTCAGTCCCTTCCATTAGACATAACTGATCAACAATTCCAGGAGTGGGATAAACTCATCTCCAGGTACATTTGGCAGGGGCGACGACCAAGAATCAAATATCAGAATTTACAGTTAGCAAAAAATAGAGGGGGGGTTGCGCTCCCATGTTTAAAAAATTATTATATTGCAGCTCAGTTGAGACCGTTAGTGTGTTGGTGCAATCCAGAATATACTGCTAGATGGAAGGAGCTAGAGGGGGCCATAACAGCAGAGTTCCCAATTCAAGCGGCAATAGGAGATAAGGGTTTGATGGAAAAGTTATCTGATATAGGAAACCCCTGGATTGCTTTACCACTTAAGCTGTGGAATAAGGTAGTAACTAAAAAGAAGTTGAAAGAGGCGATAAAAATACTGAGATGGTGTGCATTTGATCCAGATTTCATGCCTAAAAATTTGGATGCAAGATTCAAGGCCTGGAAAACTCATGGACTTACAGCATATTGTACCTTTTTGTTTAAGGGGTCAGTGAACAGTTTTCAAAACCTTCAGAGACAATTTGGTCTAAATAATGATGACTTCTTTAGATTCTTACAGCTTCGTCACCATGTTGAACAAATAAGGAAAAAGATTATACAAGAGCAATGGGATAACATTCTACTAAAAGTATTTATGGATGCATATGTTTCAGGCCCAGGCCAAAAAACCATCTCAAGACTCTATAAGGGTTTACAACAAATGAAGGGTAGCTCATTGCACGTAAAACAGAAATGGGAGAGGGAAGGAAATCTAGTCTTAAACGAAGAAGATTGGGAATATTTATGTGAGATACAATGGAAAACTTCAAATTCAACACTATGGAGAGAGTTTTGTTGGAAAACCCTTATTAGATTTTTTATCACTCCAGCTCAAAAAAGACACTATTCCAATTCATCTATATGTTGGAGACAATGTGGATGCCTCGAGGCAAACCATTTTCACATATTTTGGTCTTGTTCAATATTGTTGCCTTTCTGGTACGAGGTCTACAACATTTTGCAAAAAGTATTCTGGACAGACATTACTTTTGAGTTTGTATCATTATATTTAGGAGTTTTACCATCAGAGAATGTCTCCTCTAATGACAAATACTTGTTTCAGATTTTAAGTGCCGCTTCTAGGAAAGCCATAACAAGGAAGTGGCTAAAACTAGAGAAACCCACAGTGGACGAGTGGTTTGACATCATTTATAACATTTTTAAAATGGAAAGAATTACTTTTGCTATAAGGCTAAAACAGGATCTATTTTTGAAAAGATGGGAAAGATGGATTAGATATGTCACTCCGATTCGTCCATCGTTTGTCTAGTACCAGATTTCATATCCATTTCCTTTAGTCATCTATGTTTTTCTGTGTCAACCCATACGCATCAGTATTTTAATTTTATTTTATTTTTTTCCCTCTAATATAACGGATGTGCACCCCAGCATTCTTGTTCAAAGTCTAAGGAGTTACGTTCTAAATGTTTGTATTTTATTATTTTCATCTCTTATGTGATTGAGGGAGGACCAATCATCCATATCTGTGTATTGTCAGTGCAATCGTGGATGTATTACTGAGCTATTCAGATGTAATTTACAGATGAAAGGATGAGATTGGTAATGTGAGATGTAAATGAACATGTGAACCATGAAAATCACAATAAAAAAAGAATTGAAAAAAAAAAAGAAAGTTATTACCTACTCATTATAAGTGTAGGAACATCCCATTCATCATCATGCAACACCATGGTGACCTCCATCATCTATTGATACTGTTTTTGTGATTACAGCTCTCGCTTACGGCCATACCAGCCTGAACACGCCCGATCTCGTCTGATCTCGGAAGCTAAGCAGGGTAGGGCCTGGTTAGTACTTGGATGGGAGACCGCCTGGGAATACCAGGTGCTGTAAGCTTTTCATTTTCATCACTAGTAATAGGAACATTCGCACCATAATAATGGACACAATGATGATTTCCATCATCTGTGATTACTGCAGGGTCAGACCACTGCAACACTAAAGTTGTGACTCAATCTTCAAAGGCAACCATGGCATCAAAGGAGTCACTCTTCAAAGGCAACAATAACATCAAAGGAAACATTGACTTGGAAGAAGTTGCCTAGTCATGAAAGCAATTAGACTGATTCCCCATGCAACCACTGCATTGTGACAAATCTGGAAATGCCCGAATCACATCAAAGGAAACATACAGTTGGTAGATGTTGCCTAGTTATCAAAGCACTAGACCTGTTCCTCATGCAACACTGAAGTTGTGACCCGATCTTCAAAGACACCAGTCACATCAAAGGAAACATTCACTTGAAAGTTATTACCTACTCATTATAAGTGTAGGAACATCCCATTCATCATCATGCAACACCATGGTGACCTCCATCATCTATTGATACTGTTTTTGTGATTACAGCTCTCGCTTACGGCCATACCAGCCTGAACACGCCCGATCTCGTCTGATCTCGGAAGCTAAGCAGGGTAGGGCCTGGTTAGTACTTGGATGGGAGACCGCCTGGGAATACCAGGTGCTGTAAGCTTTTCATTTTCATCACTAGTAATAGGAACATTCGCACCATAATAATGGACACAATGATGATTTCCATCATCTGTGATTACTGCAGGGTCAGACCACTGCAACACTAAAGTTGTGACTCAATCTTCAAAGGCAACCATGGCATCAAAGGAGTCACTCTTCAAAGGCAACAATAACATCAAAGGAAACATTGACTTGGAAGAAGTTGCCTAGTCATGAAAGCAATTAGACTGATTCCCCATGCAACCACTGCATTGTGACAAATCTGGAAATGCCCGAATCACATCAAAGGAAACATACAGTTGGTAGATGTTGCCTAGTTATCAAAGCACTAGACCTGTTCCTCATGCAACACTGAAGTTGTGACCCGATCTTCAAAGACACCAGTCACATCAAAGGAAACATTCACTTGAAAGTTATTACCTACTCATTATAAGTGTAGGAACATCCCATTCATCATCATGCAACACCATGGTGACCTCCATCATCTATTGATACTGTTTTTGTGATTACAGCTCTCGCTTACGGCCATACCAGCCTGAACACGCCCGATCTCGTCTGATCTCGGAAGCTAAGCAGGGTAGGGCCTGGTTAGTACTTGGATGGGAGACCGCCTGGGAATACCAGGTGCTGTAAGCTTTTCATTTTCATCACTAGTAATAGGAACATTCGCACCATAATAATGGACACAATGATGATTTCCATCATCTGTGATTACTGCAGGGTCAGACCACTGCAACACTAAAGTTGTGACTCAATCTTCAAAGGCAACCATGGCATCAAAGGAGTCACTCTTCAAAGGCAACAATAACATCAAAGGAAACATTGACTTGGAAGAAGTTGCCTAGTCATGAAAGCAATTAGACTGATTCCCCATGCAACCACTGCATTGTGACAAATCTGGAAATGCCCGAATCACATCAAAGGAAACATACAGTTGGTAGATGTTGCCTAGTTATCAAAGCACTAGACCTGTTCCTCATGCAACACTGAAGTTGTGACCCGATCTTCAAAGACACCAGTCACATCAAAGGAAACATTCACTTGAAAGTTATTACCTACTCATTATAAGTGTAGGAACATCCCATTCATCATCATGCAACACCATGGTGACCTCCATCATCTATTGATACTGTTTTTGTGATTACAGCTCTCGCTTACGGCCATACCCGCCTGAACACGCCCGATCTCGTCTGATCTCGGACACTAAGCAGGGTAGGGCCTGGTTAGTACTTGGATGGGAGACCGCCTGGGAATACCAGGTGCTGTAAGCTTTTCATTTTCATCACTAGTAATAGGAACATTCGCACCATAATAATGGACACAATGATGATTTCCATCATCTGTGATTACTGCAGGGTCAGACCACTGCAACACTAAAGTTGTGACTCAATCTTCAAAGGCAACAATGGCATCAAAGGAGTCACTCTTCAAAGGCAACAATAACATCAAAGGAAACATTGACTTGGAAGAAGTTGCCTAGTCATGAAAGCAATTAGACTGATTCCCCATGCAACCACTGCATTGTGACAAATCTGGAAATGCCCGAATCACATCAAAGGAAACATACAGTTGGTAGATGTTGCCTAGTTATCAAAGCACTAGACCTGTTCCTCATGGCAACACTGAAGTTGTGACCCGATCTTCAAAGACACCAGTCACATCAAAGGAAACATTCACTTGAAAGTTATTACCTACTCATTATAAGTGTAGGAACATCCCATTCATCATCATGCAACACCATGGTGACCTCCATCATCTATTGATACTGTTTTTGTGATTACAGCTCTCGCTTACGGCCATACCAGCCTGAACACGCCCGATCTCGTCTGATCTCGGAAGCTAAGCAGGGTAGGGCCTGGTTAGTACTTGGATGGGAGACCGCCTGGGAATACCAGGTGCTGTAAGCTTTTCATTTTCATCACTAGTAATAGGAACATTCGCACCATAATAATGGACACAATGATGATTTCCATCATCTGTGATTACTGCAGGGTCAGACCACTGCAACACTAAAGTTCTGACTCAATCTTCAAAGGCAACAATAACATCAAAGGAAACATTGACTTGGAAGAAGTTGCCTAGTCATGAAAGCAATTAGACTGATTCCCCATGCAACCACTGCATTGTGACAAATCTGGAAATGCCCGAATCACATCAAAGGAAACATACAGTTGGTAGATGTTGCCTAGTTATCAAAGCACTAGACCTGTTCCTCATGCGACACTGAAGTTGTGACCCGATCTTCAAAGACACCAGTCACATCAAAGGAAACATTCACTTGAAAGTTATTACCTACTCATTATAAGTGTAGGAACATCCCATTCATCATCATGCAACACCATGGTGACCTCCATCATCTATTAATACTGTTTTTGTGATTACAGCTCTCGCTTACGGCCATACCAGCCTGAACACGCCCGATCTCGTCTGATCTCGGAAGCTAAGCAGGGTAGGGCCTGGTTAGTACTTGGATGGGAGACCGCCTGGGAATACCAGGTGCTGTAAGCTTTTCAATTTCATCACTAGTAATAGGAACATTCGCACCATAATAATGGACACAATGATGATTTCCATCATCTGTGATTACTGCAGGGTCAGACCACTGCAACACTAAAGTTCTGACTCAATCTTCAAAGGCAACAATAACATCAAAGGAAACATTGACTTGGAAGAAGTTGCCTAGTCATGAAAGCAATTAGACTGATTCCCCATGCAACCACTGCATTGTGACAAATCTGGAAATGCCCGAATCACATCAAAGGAAACATACAGTTGGTAGATGTTGCCTAGTTATCAAAGCACTAGACCTGTTCCTCATGCAACACTGAAGTTGTGACCCGATCTTCAAAGACACCAGTCACATCAAAGGAAACATTCACTTGAAAGTTATTACCTACTCATTATAAGTGTAGGAACATCCCATTCATCATCATGCAACACCATGGTGACCTCCATCATCTATTGATACTGTTTTTGTGATTACAGCTCTCGCTTACGGCCATACCAGCCTGAACACGCCCGATCTCGTCTGATCTCGGAAGCTAAGCAGGGTAGGGCCTGGTTAGTACTTGAATGGGAGACCGCCTGGGAATACCAGGTGCTGTAAGCTTTTCATTTTCATCACTAGTAATAGGAACATTCGCACCATAATAATGGACACAATGATGATTTCCATCATCTGTGATTACTGCAGGGTCAGACCACTGCAACACTAAAGTTCTGACTCAATCTTCAAAGGCAACAATAACATCAAAGGAAACATTGACTTGGAAGAAGTTGCCTAGTCATGAAAGCAATTAGACTGATTCCCCATGCAACCACTGCATTGTGACAAATCTGGAAATGCCCGAATCACATCAAAGGAAACATACAGTTGGTAGATGTTGCCTAGTTATCAAAGCACTAGACCTGTTCCTCATGGCAACACTGAAGTTGTGACCCGATCTTCAAAGACACCAGTCACATCAAAGGAAACATTCACTTGAAAGTTATTACCTACGCATTATAAGTGTAGGAACATCCGATTCATCATCATGCAACACCATGGTGACCTCCATCATCTATTGATACTGTTTTTGTGATTACAGCTCTCGCTTACGGCCATACCAGCCTGAACACGCCCGATCTCGTCTGATCTCGGAAGCTAAGCAGGGTAGGGCCTGGTTAGTACTTGGATGGGAGACCGCCTGGGAATACCAGGTGCTGTAAGCTTTTCATTTTCATCACTAGTAATAGGAACATTCGCACCATAATAATGGACACAATGATGATTTCCATCATCTGTGATTACTGCAGGGTCAGACCACTGCAACACTAAAGTTCTGACTCAATCCTCAAAGGCAACAATAACATCAAAGGAAACATTGACTTGGAAGAAGTTGCCTAGTCATGAAAGCAATTAGACTGATTCCCCATGCAACCACTGCATTGTGACGAATCTGGAAATGCCCGAATCACATCAAAGGAAACATACAGTTGGTAGATGTTGCCTAGTTATCAAAGCACTAGACCTGTTCCTCATGCAACACTGAAGTTGTGACCCGATCTTCAAAGACACCAGTCACATCAAAGGAAACATTCACTTGAAAGTTATTACCTACTCATTATAAGTGTAGGAACATCCCATTCATCATCATGCAACACCATGGTGACCTCCATCATCTATTGATACTGTTTTTGTGATTACAGCTCTCGCTTACGGCCATACCAGCCTGAACACGCCCGATCTCGTCTGATCTCGGAAGCTAAGCAGGGTAGGGCCTGGTTAGTACTTGGATGGGAGACCGCCTGGGAATACCAGGTGCTGTAAGCTTTTCATTTTCATCACTAGTAATAGGAACATTCGCACCATAATAATGGACACAATGATGATTTCCATCATCTGTGATTACTGCAGGGTCAGACCACTGCAACACTAAAGTTGTGACTCAATCTTCAAAGGCAACAATGGCATCAAAGGAGTCATTCTTCAAAGGCAACAATAACATCAAAGGAAACATTGACTTGGAAGAAGTTGCCTAGTCATGAAAGCAATTAGACTGATTCCCCATGCAACCACTGCATTGTGACAAATCTGGAAATGCCCGAATCACATCAAAGGAAACATACAGTTGGTAGATGTTGCCTAGTTATCAAAGCACTAGACCTGTTCCTCATGCAACACTGAAGTTGTGACCCGATCTTCAAAGACACCAGTCACATCAAAGGAAACATTCACTTGAAAGTTATTACCTACTCATTATAAGTGTAGGAACATCCCATTCATCATCATGCAACACCATGGTGACCTCCATCATCTATTGATACTGTTTTTGTGATTACAGCTCTCGCTTACGGCCATACCAGCCTGAACACGCCCGATCTCGTCTGATCTCGGAAGCTAAGCAGGGTAGGGCCTGGTTAGTACTTGGATGGGAGACCGCCTGGGAATACCAGGTGCTGTAAGCTTTTCATTTTCATCACTAGTAATAGGAACATTCGCACCATAATAATGGACACAATGATGATTTCCATCATCTGTGATTACTGCAGGGTCAGACCACTGCAACACTAAAGTTGTGACTCAATCTTCAAAGGCAACAATGGCATCAAAGGAGTCACTCTTCAAAGGCAACAATAACATCAAAGGAAACATTGACTTGGAAGAAGTTGCCTAGTCATGAAAGCAATTAGACTGATTCCCCATGCAACCACTGCATTGTGACAAATCTGGAAATGCCCGAATCACATCAAAGGAAACATACAGTTGGTAGATGTTGCCTAGTTATCAAAGCACTAGACCTGTTCCTCATGCAACACTGAAGTTGTGACCCGATCTTCAAAGACACCAGTCACATCAAAGGAAACATTCACTTGAAAGTTATTACCTACTCATTATAAGTGTAGGAACATCCCATTCATCATCATGCAACACCATGGTGACCTCCATCATCTATTGATACTGTTTTTGTGATTACAGCTCTCGCTTACGGCCATACCAGCCTGAACACGCCCGATCTCGTCTGATCTCGGAAGCTAAGCAGGGTAGGGCCTGGTTAGTACTTGGATGGGAGACCGCCTGGGAATACCAGGTGCTGTAAGCTTTTCATTTTCATCACTAGTAATAGGAACATTCGCACCATAATAATGGACACAATGATGATTTCCATCATCTGTGATTACTGCAGGGTCAGACCACTGCAACACTAAAGTTCTGACTCAATCTTCAAAGGCAACAATGGCATCAAAGGAAACATTGACTTGGAAGAAGTTGCCTAGTCATGAAAGCAATTAGACTGATTCCCCATGCAACCACTGCATTGTGACAAATCTGGAAATGCCCGAATCACATCAAAGGAAACATACAGTTGGTAGATGTTGCCTAGTTATCAAAGCACTAGACCTGTTCCTCATGGCAACACTGAAGTTGTGACCCGATCTTCAAAGACACCAGTCACATCAAAGGAAACATTCACTTGAAAGTTATTACCTACGCATTATAAGTGTAGGAACATCCGATTCATCATCATGCAACACCATGGTGACCTCCATCATCTATTGATACTGTTTTTGTGATTACAGCTCTCGCTTACGGCCATACCAGCCTGAACACGCCCGATCTTGTCTGATCTCGGAAGCTAAGCAGGGTAGGGCCTGGTTAGTACTTGGATGGGAGACCGCCTGGGAATACCAGGTGCTGTAAGCTTTTCATTTTCATCACTAGTAATAGGAACATTCGCACCATAATAATGGACACAATGATGATTTCCATCATCTGTGATTACTGCAGGGTCAGACCACTGCAACACTAAAGTTCTGACTCAATCCTCAAAGGCAACAATAACATCAAAGGAAACATTGACTTGGAAGAAGTTGCCTAGTCATGAAAGCAATTAGACTGATTCCCCATGCAACCACTGCATTGTGACGAATCTGGAAATGCCCGAATCACATCAAAGGAAACATACAGTTGGTAGATGTTGCCTAGTTATCAAAGCACTAGACCTGTTCCTCATGCAACACTGAAGTTGTGACCCGATCTTCAAAGACACCAGTCACATCAAAGGAAACATTCACTTGAAAGTTATTACCTACTCATTATAAGTGTAGGAACATCCCATTCATCATCATGCAACACCATGGTGACCTCCATCATCTATTGATACTGTTTTTGTGATTACAGCTCTCGCTTACGGCCATACCAGCCTGAACACGCCCGATCTCGTCTGATCTCGGAAGCTAAGCAGGGTAGGGCCTGGTTAGTACTTGGATGGGAGACCGCCTGGGAATACCAGGTGCTGTAAGCTTTTCATTTTCATCACTAGTAATAGGAACATTCGCACCATAATAATGGACACAATGATGATTTCCATCATCTGTGATTACTGCAGGGTCAGACCACTGCAACACTAAAGTTGTGACTCAATCTTCAAAGGCAACAATGGCATCAAAGGAGTCATTCTTCAAAGGCAACAATAACATCAAAGGAAACATTGACTTGGAAGAAGTTGCCTAGTCATGAAAGCAATTAGACTGATTCCCCATGCAACCACTGCATTGTGACAAATCTGGAAATGCCCGAATCACATCAAAGGAAACATACAGTTGGTAGATGTTGCCTAGTTATCAAAGCACTAGACCTGTTCCTCATGCAACACTGAAGTTGTGACCCGATCTTCAAAGACACCAGTCACATCAAAGGAAACATTCACTTGAAAGTTATTACCTACTCATTATAAGTGTAGGAACATCCCATTCATCATCATGCAACACCATGGTGACCTCCATCATCTATTGATACTGTTTTTGTGATTACAGCTCTCGCTTACGGCCATACCAGCCTGAACACGCCCGATCTCGTCTGATCTCGGAAGCTAAGCAGGGTAGGGCCTGGTTAGTACTTGGATGGGAGACCGCCTGGGAATACCAGGTGCTGTAAGCTTTTCATTTTCATCACTAGTAATAGGAACATTCGCACCATAATAATGGACACAATGATGATTTCCATCATCTGTGATTACTGCAGGGTCAGACCACTGCAACACTAAAGTTGTGACTCAATCTTCAAAGGCAACCATGGCATCAAAGGAGTCACTCTTCAAAGGCAACAATAACATCAAAGGAAACATTGACTTGGAAGAAGTTGCCTAGTCATGAAAGCAATTAGACTGATTCCCCATGCAACCACTGCATTGTGACAAATCTGGAAATGCCCGAATCACATCAAAGGAAACATACAGTTGGTAGATGTTGCCTAGTTATCAAAGCACTAGACCTGTTCCTCATGCAACACTGAAGTTGTGACCCGATCTTCAAAGACACCAGTCACATCAAAGGAAACATTCACTTGAAAGTTATTACCTACTCATTATAAGTGTAGGAACATCCCATTCATCATCATGCAACACCATGGTGACCTCCATCATCTATTGATACTGTTTTTGTGATTACAGCTCTCGCTTACGGCCATACCAGCCTGAACACGCCCGATCTCGTCTGATCTCGGAAGCTAAGCAGGGTAGGGCCTGGTTAGTACTTGGATGGGAGACCGCCTAGGAATACCAGGTGCTGTAAGCTTTTCATTTTCATCACTAGTAATAGGAACATTCGCACCATAATAATGGACACAATGATGATTTCCATCATCTGTGATTACTGCAGGGTCAGACCACTGCAACACTAAAGTTGTGACTCAATCTTCAAAGGCAACCATGGCATCAAGGAGTCACTCTTCAAAGGCAACAATAACATCAAAGGAAACATTGACTTGGAAGAAGTTGCCTAGTCATGAAAGCAATTAGACTGATTCCCCATGCAACCACTGCATTGTGACAAATCTGGAAATGCCCGAATCACATCAAAGGAAACATACAGTTGGTAGATGTTGCCTAGTTATCAAAGCACTAGACCTGTTCCTCATGCAACACTGAAGTTGTGACCCGATCTTCAAAGACACCAGTCACATCAAAGGAAACATTCACTTGAAAGTTATTACCTACTCATTATAAGTGTAGGAACATCCCATTCATCATCATGCAACACCATGGTGACCTCCATCATCTATTGATACTGTTTTTGTGATTACAGCTCTCGCTTACGGCCATACCAGCCTGAACACGCCCGATCTCGTCTGATCTCGGAAGCTAAGCAGGGTAGGGCCTGGTTAGTACTTGGATGGGAGACCGCCTGGGAATACCAGGTGCTGTAAGCTTTTCATTTTCATCACTAGTAATAGGAACATTCGCACCATAATAATGGACACAATGATGATTTCCATCATCTGTGATTACTGCAGGGTCAGACCACTGCAACACTAAAGTTCTGACTCAATCTTCAAAGGCAACAATAACATCAAAGGAAACATTGACTTGGAAGAAGTTGCCTAGTCATGAAAGCAATTAGACTGATTCCCCATGCAACCACTGCATTGTGACAAATCTGGAAATGCCCGAATCACATCAAAGGAAACATACAGTTGGTAGATGTTGCCTAGTTATCAAAGCACTAGACCTGTTCCTCATGCAACACTGAAGTTGTGACCCGATCTTCAAAGACACCAGTCACATCAAAGGAAACATTCACTTGAAAGTTATTACCTACTGTATCTGGGGGTGAATATACCAGTAGATTTGTCAAAACTGTTCTCACTGAATGTTCTTCCCCTGAACAACAAAATCAGAGAAGACATCAGAAGATGGGATTTAATACCATTTCTTAATTTTGGTTCCCGTATTGAATCTGTTAAAATGGTTATCCTGCCGAGGTTATTGTATATCTTTCAGTCCCTTCCATTAGACATAACTGATCAACAATTCCAGGAGTGGGATAAACTCATCTCCAGGTACATTTGGCAGGGGCGACGACCAAGAATCAAATATCAGAATTTACAGTTAGCAAAAAATAGAGGGGGGGTTGCGCTCCCATGTTTAAAAAATTATTATATTGCAGCTCAGTTGAGACCGTTAGTGTGTTGGTGCAATCCAGAATATACTGCTAGATGGAAGGAGCTAGAGGGGGCCATAACAGCAGAGTTCCCAATTCAAGCGGCAATAGGAGATAAGGGTTTGATGGAAAAGTTATCTGATATAGGAAACCCCTGGATTGCTTTACCACTTAAGCTGTGGAATAAGGTAGTAACTAAAAAGAAGTTGAAAGAGGCGATAAAAATACTGAGATGGTGTGCATTTGATCCAGATTTCATGCCTAAAAATTTGGATGCAAGATTCAAGGCCTGGAAAACTCATGGACTTACAGCATATTGTACCTTTTTGTTTAAGGGGTCAGTGAACAGTTTTCAAAACCTTCAGAGACAATTTGGTCTAAATAATGATGACTTCTTTAGATTCTTACAGCTTCGTCACCATGTTGAACAAATAAGGAAAAAGATTATACAAGAGCAATGGGATAACATTCTACTAAAAGTATTTATGGATGCATATGTTTCAGGCCCAGGCCAAAAAACCATCTCAAGACTCTATAAGGGTTTACAACAAATGAAGGGTAGCTCATTGCACGTAAAACAGAAATGGGAGAGGGAAGGAAATCTAGTCTTAAACGAAGAAGATTGGGAATATTTATGTGAGATACAATGGAAAACTTCAAATTCAACACTATGGAGAGAGTTTTGTTGGAAAACCCTTATTAGATTTTTTATCACTCCAGCTCAAAAAGACACTATTCCAATTCATCTATATGTTGGAGACAATGTGGATGCCTCGAGGCAAACCATTTTCACATATTTTGGTCTTGTTCAATATTGTTGCCTTTCTGGTACGAGGTCTACAACATTTTGCAAAAAGTATTCTGGACAGACATTACTTTTGAGTTTGTATCATTATATTTAGGAGTTTTACCATCAGAGAATGTCTCCTCTAATGACAAATACTTGTTTCAGATTTTAAGTGCCGCTTCTAGGAAAGCCATAACAAGGAAGTGGCTAAAACTAGAGAAACCCACAGTGGACGAGTGGTTTGACATCATTTATAACATTTTTAAAATGGAAAGAATTACTTTTGCTATAAGGCTAAAACAGGATCTATTTTTGAAAAGATGGGAAAGATGGATTAGATATGTCACTCCGATTCGTCCATCGTTTGTCTAGTACCAGATTTCATATCCATTTCCTTTAGTCATCTATGTTTTTCTGTGTCAACCCATACGCATCAGTATTTTAATTTTATTTTATTTTTTTCCCTCTAATATAACGGATGTGCACCCCAGCATTCTTGTTCAAAGTCTAAGGAGTTACGTTCTAAATGTTTGTATTTTATTATTTTCATCTCTTATGTGATTGAGGGAGGACCAATCATCCATATCTGTGTATTGTCAGTGCAATCGTGGATGTATTACTGAGCTATTCAGATGTAATTTACAGATGAAAGGATGAGATTGGTAATGTGAGATGTAAATGAACATGTGAACCATGAAAATCACAATAAAAAAAGAATTGAAAAAAAAAAAAGAAAGTTATTACCTACTCATTATAAGTGTAGGAACATCCCATTCATCATCATGCAACACCATGGTGACCTCCATCATCTATTGATACTGTTTTTGTGATTACAGCTCTCGCTTACGGCCATACCAGCCTGAACACGCCCGATCTCGTCTGATCTCGGAAGCTAAGCAGGGTAGGGCCTGGTTAGTACTTGGATGGGAGACCGCCTGGGAATACCAGGTGCTGTAAGCTTTTCATTTTCATCACTAGTAATAGGAACATTCGCACCATAATAATGGACACAATGATGATTTCCATCATCTGTGATTACTGCAGGGTCAGACCACTGCAACACTAAAGTTGTGACTCAATCTTCAAAGGCAACAATGGCATCAAAGGAGTCATTCTTCAAAGGCAACAATAACATCAAAGGAAACATTGACTTGGAAGAAGTTGCCTAGTCATGAAAGCAATTAGACTGATTCCCCATGCAACCACTGCATTGTGACAAATCTGGAAATGCCCGAATCACATCAAAGGAAACATACAGTTGGTAGATGTTGCCTAGTTATCAAAGCACTAGACCTGTTCCTCATGCAACACTGAAGTTGTGACCCGATCTTCAAAGACACCAGTCACATCAAAGGAAACATTCACTTGAAAGTTATTACCTACTCATTATAAGTGTAGGAACATCCCATTCATCATCATGCAACACCATGGTGACCTCCATCATCTATTGATACTGTTTTTGTGATTACAGCTCTCGCTTACGGCCATACCAGCCTGAACACGCCCGATCTCGTCTGATCTCGGAAGCTAAGCAGGGTAGGGCCTGGTTAGTACTTGGATGGGAGACCGCCTGGGAATACCAGGTGCTGTAAGCTTTTCATTTTCATCACTAGTAATAGGAACATTCGCACCATAATAATGGACACAATGATGATTTCCATCATCTGTGATTACTGCAGGGTCAGACCACTGCAACACTAAAGTTGTGACTCAATCTTCAAAGGCAACCATGGCATCAAAGGAGTCACTCTTCAAAGGCAACAATAACATCAAAGGAAACATTGACTTGGAAGAAGTTGCCTAGTCATGAAAGCAATTAGACTGATTCCCCATGCAACCACTGCATTGTGACAAATCTGGAAATGCCCGAATCACATCAAAGGAAACATACAGTTGGTAGATGTTGCCTAGTTATCAAAGCACTAGACCTGTTCCTCATGCAACACTGAAGTTGTGACCCGATCTTCAAAGACACCAGTCACATCAAAGGAAACATTCACTTGAAAGTTATTACCTACTCATTATAAGTGTAGGAACATCCCATTCATCATCATGCAACACCATGGTGACCTCCATCATCTATTGATACTGTTTTTGTGATTACAGCTCTCGCTTACGGCCATACCAGCCTGAACACGCCCGATCTCGTCTGATCTCGGAAGCTAAGCAGGGTAGGGCCTGGTTAGTACTTGGATGGGAGACCGCCTAGGAATACCAGGTGCTGTAAGCTTTTCATTTTCATCACTAGTAATAGGAACATTCGCACCATAATAATGGACACAATGATGATTTCCATCATCTGTGATTACTGCAGGGTCAGACCACTGCAACACTAAAGTTGTGACTCAATCTTCAAAGGCAACCATGGCATCAAAGGAGTCACTCTTCAAAGGCAACAATAACATCAAAGGAAACATTGACTTGGAAGAAGTTGCCTAGTCATGAAAGCAATTAGACTGATTCCCCATGCAACCACTGCATTGTGACAAATCTGGAAATGCCCGAATCACATCAAAGGAAACATACAGTTGGTAGATGTTGCCTAGTTATCAAAGCACTAGACCTGTTCCTCATGCAACACTGAAGTTGTGACCCGATCTTCAAAGACACCAGTCACATCAAAGGAAACATTCACTTGAAAGTTATTACCTACTCATTATAAGTGTAGGAACATCCCATTCATCATCATGCAACACCATGGTGACCTCCATCATCTATTGATACTGTTTTTGTGATTACAGCTCTCGCTTACGGCCATACCAGCCTGAACACGCCCGATCTCGTCTGATCTCGGAAGCTAAGCAGGGTAGGGCCTGGTTAGTACTTGGATGGGAGACCGCCTGGGAATACCAGGTGCTGTAAGCTTTTCATTTTCATCACTAGTAATAGGAACATTCGCACCATAATAATGGACACAATGATGATTTCCATCATCTGTGATTACTGCAGGGTCAGACCACTGCAACACTAAAGTTCTGACTCAATCTTCAAAGGCAACAATAACATCAAAGGAAACATTGACTTGGAAGAAGTTGCCTAGTCATGAAAGCAATTAGACTGATTCCCCATGCAACCACTGCATTGTGACAAATCTGGAAATGCCCGAATCACATCAAAGGAAACATACAGTTGGTAGATGTTGCCTAGTTATCAAAGCACTAGACCTGTTCCTCATGCAACACTGAAGTTGTGACCCGATCTTCAAAGACACCAGTCACATCAAAGGAAACATTCACTTGAAAGTTATTACCTACTGTATCTGGGGGTGAATATACCAGTAGATTTGTCAAAACTGTTCTCACTGAATGTTCTTCCCCTGAACAACAAAATCAGAGAAGACATCAGAAGATGGGATTTAATACCATTTCTTAATTTTGGTTCCCGTATTGAATCTGTTAAAATGGTTATCCTGCCGAGGTTATTGTATATCTTTCAGTCCCTTCCATTAGACATAACTGATCAACAATTCCAGGAGTGGGATAAACTCATCTCCAGGTACATTTGGCAGGGGCGACGACCAAGAATCAAATATCAGAATTTACAGTTAGCAAAAAATAGAGGGGGGGTTGCGCTCCCATGTTTAAAAAATTATTATATTGCAGCTCAGTTGAGACCGTTAGTGTGTTGGTGCAATCCAGAATATACTGCTAGATGGAAGGAGCTAGAGGGGGCCATAACAGCAGAGTTCCCAATTCAAGCGGCAATAGGAGATAAGGGTTTGATGGAAAAGTTATCTGATATAGGAAACCCCTGGATTGCTTTACCACTTAAGCTGTGGAATAAGGTAGTAACTAAAAAGAAGTTGAAAGAGGGCGATAAAAATACTGAGATGGTGTGCATTTGATCCAGATTTCATGCTAAAAATTTGGATGCAAGATTCAAGGCCTGGAAAACTCATGGACTTACAGCATATTGTACCTTTTTGTTTAAGGGGTCAGTGAACAGTTTTCAAAACCTTCAGAGACAATTTGGTCTAAATAATGATGACTTCTTTAGATTCTTACAGCTTCGTCACCATGTTGAACAAATAAGGAAAAAGATTATACAAGAGCAATGGGATAACATTCTACTAAAAGTATTTATGGATGCATATGTTTCAGGCCCAGGCCAAAAAACCATCTCAAGACTCTATAAGGGTTTACAACAAATGAAGGGTAGCTCATTGCACGTAAAACAGAAATGGGAGAGGGAAGGAAATCTAGTCTTAAACGAAGAAGATTGGGAATATTTATGTGAGATACAATGGAAAACTTCAAATTCAACACTATGGAGAGAGTTTTGTTGGAAAACCCTTATTAGATTTTTTATCACTCCAGCTCAAAAAAGACACTATTCCAATTCATCTATATGTTGGAGACAATGTGGATGCCTCGAGGCAAACCATTTTCACATATTTTGGTCTTGTTCAATATTGTTGCCTTTCTGGTACGAGGTCTACAACATTTTGCAAAAAGTATTCTGGACAGACATTACTTTTGAGTTTGTATCATTATATTTAGGAGTTTTACCATCAGAGAATGTCTCCTCTAATGACAAATACTTGTTTCAGATTTTAAGGTGCCGCTTCTAGGAAAGCCATAACAAGGAAGTGGCTAAAAACTAGAGAAACCCACAGTGGACGAGTGGTTTTGACATCATTTATAACATTTTTAAAATGGAAAGAATTACTTTTGCTATAAGGCTAAAACAGGATCTATTTTTGAAAAGATGGGAAAGATGGATTAGATATGTCACTCCGATTCGTCCATCGTTTGTCTAGTACCCAGATTTTCATATCCATTTCCTTTAGTCATCTATGTTTTTTCTGTGTCAACCCATACGCATCAGTATTTAATTTTATTTTATTTTTTTTTCCTCTAATATAACGGTGTGCACCCCAGCATTCTTGTTCAAAGTCTAAGGAGTTACGTTCTAAATGTTTGTATTTATTATTTTCATCTCTTATGTGATTGAGGGAGGACCAATCATCCATATCTGTGTATTGTCAGTGCAATCGTGGATGTATTACTGAGCTATTCAGATGTAATTTACAGATGAAAGGATGAGATTGGTAATGTGAGATGTAAATGAACATGTGAACCATGAAAATCACAATAAAAAAAGAATTGAAAAAAAAAAAACAGAAAGTTATTACCTACTACATTATAAGTGTAGGAACATCCCATTCATCATCATGCAACACCATGGTGACCTCCATCATCTTATTGATACTGTTTTTGTGATTACAGCTCTCGCTTACGGCCATACCAGCCTGAACACGCCCGATCTCGTCTGATCTCGGAAGCTAAGCAGGGTAGGGCCTGGTTAGTACTTGGATGGGGAGACCGCCTGGGAATACCAGGTGCTGTGTAAGCTTTTCATTTTCATCACTAGTAATAGGAACATTCGCACCATAATAATGGACACAATGATGATTTCCATCATCTGTGATTACTGCAGGGTCAGACCACTGCAACACTAAAATTGTGACTCAATCTTCAAAGGCAAACCATGGCATCAAAGGAGTCACTCTTCAAAGGCAACAATAACATCAAAGGAACATTGACTTGGAAGAAGTTGCCTAGTCATGAAAGCAATTAGACTGATTCCCCATGCAACCACTGCATTGTGACAAATCTGGAATGCCGCCGACTCACATCAAGGAAACATACAGTTGTAGATGTTGCCTAGTTATCAAAGCACTAGACCTGTTCCTCATGCAACACTGAAGTTGTGACCCGATCTTCAAAGACACCAGTCACATCAAAGGAAACATTCACTTGAAAGTTATTACCTACTCATTATAAGTGTAGGAACATCCCATTCATCATCATGCAACACCATGGTGACCTCCATCATCTATGATACTGTTTTTGTGATTACAGCTCTCGCTTACGGCCATACCAGCCTGAACACGCCCGATCTCGTCTGATCTCGGAAGCTAAGCAGGGTAGGGCCTGGTTAGTACTTGGATGGGAGACCGCCTGGGAATACCAGGTGCTGTAAGCTTTTCATTTTCATCACTAGTAATAGGAACATTCGCACCATAATATGGACACAATGATGATTTCCATCATCTGTGATTACTGCAGGGTCAGACCACTGCAACACTAAAGTTGTGACTCAATCTTCAAAGGCAACCATGGCATCAAAGGAGTCACTCTTCAAAGGCAACAATAACATCAAAGGAAACCATTGACTTGGAAGAAGTTGCCTAGTCATGAAAGCAATTAGACTGATTCCCCATGCAACCACTGCATTGTGACAAATCTGGAAATGCCCGAATCACATCAAAGGAAACATACAGTTGGTAGATGTTGCCTAGTTATCAAAGCACTAGACCTGTTCCTCATGCAACACTGAAGTTGTGACCCGATCTTCAAAGACACCAGTCACATCAAAGGAACATTCACTTGAAAGTTATTACCTACTCATTATAAGTGTAGGAACATCCCATTCATCATCATGCAACACCATGGTGACCTCCATCATCTATTGATACTGTTTTGTGATACAGCTCTCGCTTACGGCCATACCAGCCTGAACACGCCCGATCTCGTCTGATCTCGGAAGCTAAGCAGGGTAGGGCCTGGTTAGTACTTGGATGGGAGACCGCCTGGATACCAGGTGCTGTAAGCTTTTCATTTTCATCACTAGTAATAGGAACATTCGCACCATAATAATGGACACAATGATGATTTCCATCATCTGTGATTACTGCAGGGTCAGACCACTGCAACACTAAAGTTTGACTCAATCTTCAAAGGCAACAATAACATCAAAGGAAACATTGACTTGGAAGAAGTTGCCTAGTCATGAAAGCAATTAGACTGATTCCCATGCAAACCACTGCATTGTGACAAATCTGGAAATGCCCGAATCACATCAAGGAAACATACAGTTGGTAGATGTTGCCTAGTTATCAAAGCACTAGACCTGTTCCTCATGCAACACTGAAGTTGTGACCCGATCTTCAAAGACACCAGTCACATCAAAGGAAACATTCACTTGAAAGTTATTACCTACTCATTATAAGTGTAGGAACATCCCATTCATCATCATGCACACCATGGTGACCTCCATCATCTATTGATACTGTTTTTGTGATTACAGCTCTCGCTTACGGCCATACCAGCCTGAACACGCCCGATCTCGTCTGATCTCGGAAGCTAAGCAGGGTAGGGCCTGGTTAGTACTTGGATGGGAGACCGCCTGGGAATACCAGGTGCTGTAAGCTTTTCATTTCATCACTAGTAATAGGAACATTCGCACCATAATATGGACACAATGATGATTTCCATCATCTGTGATTACTGCAGGGTCAGACCACTGCAACACTAAGGTTGTGACTCAATCTTCAAGGCAACCATGGCATCAAAGGAGTCACTCTTCAAAGGCAACAATAACATCAAAGGAAACATTGACTTGGAAGAAGTTGCCTAGTCATGAAAGCAATTAGACTGATTCCCCATGCAACCACTGCATTGTGACAAATCTGAAATGCCCGAATCACATCAAAGGAAACATACAGTTGGTAGATGTTGCCTAGTTATCAAAGCACTAGACCTGTTCCTCATGCAACACTGAAGTTGTGACCCGATCTTCAAAGACACCAGTCACATCAAAGGAAACATTCACTTGAAAGTTATTACCTACTCATTATAAGTGTAGGAACATCCCATTCATCATCATGCAACACCATGGTGACCTCCATCATCTATTGATACTGTTTTTGTGATTACAGCCCTCGCTTACGGCCATACCAGCCTGAACACGCCCGATCTCGTCTGATCTCGGAAGCTAAGCAGGGTAGGGCCTGGTTAGTACTTGGATGGGAGACCGCCTGGGAATACCAGGTGCTGTAAGCTTTTCATTTTCATCACTAGTAATAGGAACATTCGCACCATAATAATGGACACAATGATGATTTCCATCATCTGTGATTACTGCAGGGTCAGACCACTGCAACACTAAAGTTGTGACTCAATCTTCAAAGGCAACATGGCATCAAAGGAGTCACTCTTCAAAGGCAACAATAACATCAAAGGAAACATTGACTTGGAAGAAGTTGCCTAGTCATGAAAGCAATTAGACTGATTCCCCATGCAACCACTGCATTGTGACAAATCTGGAAATGCCCGAATCACATCAAAGGAAACATACAGTTGGTAGATGTTGCCTAGTTATCAAAGCACTAGACCTGTTCCTCATGCAACACTGAAGTTGTGACCCGATCTTCAAAGACACCAGTCACATCAAAGGAAACATTCACTTGAAAGTTATTACCTACTCATTATAAGTGTAGGAACATCCCATTCATCATCATGCAACACCATGGTGACCTCCATCATCTATTGATACTGTTTTTGTGATTACAGCTCTCGCTTACGGCCATACCAGCCTGAACACGCCCGATCTCGTCTGATCTCGGAAGCTAAGCAGGGTAGGGCCTGGTTAGTACTTGGATGGGAGACCGCCTGGGAATACCAGGTGCTGTAAGCTTTTCATTTTCATCACTAGTAATAGGAACATTCGCACCATAATAATGGACACAATGATGATTTCCATCATCTGTGATTACTGCAGGGTCAGACCACTGCAACACTAAAGTTCTGACTCAATCTCCAAAGGCAACAATAACATCAAAGGAAACATTGACTTGGAAGAAGTTGCCTAGTCATGAAAGCAATTAGACTGATTCCCCATGCAACCACTGCATTGTGACAAATCTGGAAATGCCCGAATCACATCAAAGGAAACATACAGTTGGTAGATGTTGCCTAGTTATCAAAGCACTAGACCTGTTCCTCATGCACACTGAAGTTGTGACCCGATCTTCAAAGACACCAGTCACATCAAAGGAAACATTCACTTGAAAGTTATTACCTACTCATTATAAGTGTAGGAACATCCCATTCATCATCATGCAACACCATGGTGACCTCCATCATCTATTGATACTGTTTTTGTGATTACAGCTCTCGCTTACGGCCATACCAGCCTGAACACGCCCGATCTCGTCTGATCTCGGAAGCTAAGCAGGGTAGGGCCTGGTTAGTACTTGGATGGGAGACCGCCTGGGAATACCAGGTGCTGTAAGCTTTTCATTTTCATCACTAGTAATAGGAACATTCGCACCATAATAATGGACACAATGATGATTTCCATCATCTGTGATTACTGCAGGGTCAGACCACTGCAACACTAAAGTTGTGACTCAATCTTCAAAGGCAACCATGGCATCAAAGGAGTCACTCTTCAAAGGCAACAATAACATCAAAGGAAACATTGACTTGGAAGAAGTTGCCTAGTCATGAAAGCAATTAGACTGATTCCCCATGCAACCACTGCATTGTGACAAATCTGGAAATGCCCGAATCACATCAAAGGAAACATACAGTTGGTAGATGTTTGCCTAGTTATCAAAGCACTAGACCTGTTCCTCATGCAACACTGAAGTTGTGACCCGATCTTCAAAGACACCAGTCACATCAAAGGAAACATTCACTTGAAAGTTATTACCTACTC
>SRSE01000922.1:0-27500 GCA_005024645.1 Planiliza haematocheilus | reverse complement strand
GGCAGTTCAGATTTAACCTTTAGCTGTAGCTTTAATCACAGCTTGAAGGTTCTAGGTTCTATCTGGGTTCATCTGTGATCCTGGATGAAGGTTTGATGTGTGTGCATGGAGACAGCAGCTCTGTGGATGCTGATTAATTACTTCTTCATTCATAAATATGTCAGAATATGTCACTATTCAGGTCAAGTCAAGAAATCAGATCAAACTGATGCAGGAACAGAGCAGCCTTTGCTCTGAGCCCTGAGCCGCTGCTCACGTCTGATTTCTTTGGGTGACTTCATATCCATCGGAGGATGTAACACACACCAGAGTGAACTGACAGCGAACGCATGGAGTTAGAGAACTCCTCACATCTGTTCGCCGCGCTGCATGACCGCGTCTGAGCGTGTCTGCAGCTTTTAAATAAATAAACAGTTAAATAAAAAGTTCTGCCTTGAACTTTTTCCTCCGTTCTCATGCGGAAAAACCTCAGCAGAGGAGAGCCTTCACCGCTGCGTAGTGAGACCAGACGTATTTAACGTCAGTCTGGAGCTCGATGAATCTGCTGGACGACGCCGTGTCAGAATGATTCAAACAAAACCCGGTGAACTTTAAATGATCGATTCGTTCCTGGACTGAACTCGGTGTCGTTTGCATGAAATCAGCGAGTGTTCACGCTCACTTAGCTGCCATGGATTGATCCATCTTCCTCTGACAGTTCAGGTCGTCATTAATTGCGTCTTGGACAGATTGGAACCTTATCATAAGCGTTTGGTTTTTTTTGCTGTTTAATATCCATTAGGCTGAAATGAAGGAGCGCTGATCTCATTGTCTGCTCTCTAATGGACCTCTATCATCACGCCTCAAACACACAAGAAATCTGCCCCGCTCACACACACACACACACATATATATAGCACCTTTGTATGAGCTGAAGGAGCGCTGGAAAGCTGGAGGTCTGACGTGCGTTAAACAGCCTGATTCCAGCTGAAGTGGCCTCATGATGATGCCTTTAAACACTCGTGTGAAGAGGAGTCAGCCATACGTCGCCATTAGCTGCCTCAGAGCGGATGAAGCAACACTGGATGCACTAAAATAAAACCTTTATCATCCACGGGTCACTCTTACCGTCCATAACACGGCTCCTCTTTAAATAGTGGAAAGAAAACATCCTGATTACTCGCCGATGTGTTTATTTTCCTGCTGCAGAAACGTATGCAAATGAGTCCATAAGTGAGGAGCTAAGGCCTCATTTGCATATTTTAATTCTGCAGTAATCACACTCTCCCCTTAACTTACAAAAAATAAAACACATTTTATGGTGTAGCTTGTGCAAAGGGAGCTGTGGTGTTAGCCTAGCGTAGCGTAGCCTAAAAAATACCTCTGCATCAGCTGGATAGTGCTTCTGTTAATAACGTGCATGATTATTTTCTTTCTGTCCATCATTGCATTAAGCCCCGCCCCCAAACGGCCCTGCAGATTTTTGCACAATCAGTTCCCAACAGAGAGACTCCAGAACAGGTTTCTGCTGCTAAGACTTTGCGGTCTGGAGACGTTTCCATATCCATCCATGTTTAGAGAATGTCACTGCGGTAAAGCTGCTGCTGGCCATGCTTCAGAAAACTGAATGCGGATAAATCAGAGGTGGACTCCAGAGATTCAGTTTACTAATCTAAAAATACCGAGTCCTTGCCTGTATCTGCTCTGTGTATCTGTAGATTATAAGAACTGCAGCAGTGTGATCGCGTTTCTCTCTCTGATCGTCAATGAACGCGAGCGGCGGCGTCAGAGAAACCCACCTGGAGACTCAATGGAAGTTAAGCCGCCGCACAAAGTCTCATGTAATTTGTTTTTATATCTTTAGCTCGTTGCTCTTCTTCCTCTCCGGCTCTAATCAGCCTGCTCCCAGCTGGGGATCAATAAAGTTAAGCTCGCTGCTTTGCTTTATAACCTTAGGAGGAGGAGGGGGGGCAGGGGGGGCTTAAATCTCAGGCAAGTGGCAGGTATCTGGAGCAGATTTAACCCACAACGTTTTATGTTTCTGAACAATGCTTACCGATGAAAAGCCGGAGAAAGTGACTCACTCATGTGCTGTTTAGTCATTCATCCCTCTGCTCAGACGTAGCGGCCGATAGGACGGAGGGGAACAGACATTTTTATTAAACTTCTTCTCTTTCTCGTTTAACGCTAAGAGAACAAATGGATGCGGTTTCATTTTAGTTCAGGGGCCATATTTGATCCCAAGGATTTAAGACCAGTAACATATTAGAATAATAACCTTTAAATAATGACAACTCTGGGTGTTTCTGTTTGTTTTAGTGCGAAGATGTTACTCTCTTAATAAAACAGTGCGCCCCTAGTGGACACAACAGGAACAGCAGCAGCTTTAATTTGAAAAGCTGCAGGAAAATGTCTTCAGTGTCGTTTCTGCACGTTTTTGCAAATTCATCCAAATTCACTGGACCTCCTGGTGGACCGGTTTCATTTGACACCCCTGGTCCACAGCTTGCAGACACCTGATTGAGCAACAGCATCAATCCCCCCCCAATCCCTTTAGAGACTTGTTGGACAGACTTTATCTGCCAAACTCTGCCAGATCAGTTTAACCTGCAATTACCCCGACGAGGAGAGCGAGTCCTCGTAAAAACAACAAATTCAGATGCAGTGAGGAGATATGGTCCCACAGAGTGTGTGTCGTCGGTGTCACTGTGCCTCTGTGTGTGTGTTTGTGCCACGGCGCTCTGCAGGCACAGCAGCGCTAACATGAGCGTGTGTGACAGCCCTCCCACGCACCGAGCTCTGATCTGGTTTGTTCCGGCTGCCGGGCCCTGCGTCGGCATGGCGATGGACGGTGGACAGGACCTCCGTTGGACGCCAGAGCACGAGGAGCAGGGACTTAACGAGATGCAGCGCTAATGAACAGATCAGAGAGCGGCGGGCCGAGGGTCGATGTGCCTGTCAGCCTGGATCAGGACAACTAAACAAGTCTTTCAGCCTTTTAGTTAATTTATTTTTTATTCTCCACCATGAAGAAAATCTCTTAAAACCTCATCATTTATTAAGAAGTAGGCAAAATATAGACACAACTAAATGTCTTATGTTGAGCGTCCTGAAAGAATTACACTGACTACAAACCAACCAATGGAATCTGAGAGAATCTATGTTCGTGACAGAAATATTAAAGACGCCGTTTTTCATCTTGCATCGAACACTCAAAGACAATTAAGTCGTTCTGCTCTCAGTTGCAGATCAGCACCCGTTAAGTTTAGAGAGCTTTGCACCAGACAATTGTGATGTGGGCGTGTGTTATAAATGAGAAAGCGTGCTACTAGAGCCTCTGCGTCACTCGCCACGTCAGGGTCTGTGCATGCAGCCAAATGATCCCCCGAACCCTCCTCCGGTTCCGCTGTGAGCTTTCATAATCTGAAATACTTGGGGTGAAATGCATCAACAACTGTTAATTTGATTGTCGAGAAATTGCCTAGAGGAAACGTCACTGAGAGATAAATATTGAATAAATGTGCTGCTGACGGCTGGTGAAAAGGCTCTTATGAGGAAATGCAATTCAAAACGGAGAGAGATCTGTCAACTAGAAACTGGAAAATTGACCCAGTGATTGCCAGGAAGTGTTCAGCCCTAGAGTGCAAATCACCACGGCGGCGTTTTAGAAAGCACAAAGCTGGAAGAGTGGATGCAGACGGCGATGGTGGAGGTGGGGGTGATGCATGAACATCTCCACAAACTTACAGAGGAAGAGGAGGGGGAGTGACAGGTCACGCAAAGTTGACCAATTGATTCATTTTGTCGTCGGTAGTCGGACTTGAAAGAGGGATGAAAACAATCCTGCATCTGTGCACGACGCCGAGCTGTAATCAACCTGCAGTTAAACTACAGAGATTAGTATGTAAATGAGGCTGTTTTACAAATCTGGGAGTTGCAAAAGTCAGTGAAGCCTCCTCATTTCCTCCTAAACTAAATGATTCTGGTAACTGCTGATCAGTGGTCTACAGCAGCTTGGAGGAATTGCAGCTTGCTTCAGGTCCTTCCTCAACATTTCTATTGGACTAAGGTCAGGACTTTTTATGCAGAAATGTAAAAAATTCTGATTTCTGTAAATGGATCCTTCCACTTTGAGCCAGCTCTGTCAAAGCAAACAGTATGTGAACACCCCAGATTACCGTCGGGCCTAACGTCTCCAGAAATTGATTCTAGCAGTCGCCGCCCTTCCTGCCGTGAATATTTACACGACGGTTTAATTTTACGGCGAACGCCTGTGATAACCCTGCATGCGTTTCTGTGTCTGCGTGTGTTTTTCTCCTGACTGAAGCCAACATGATGTTTGTGCGACCTTGCATATTATTTCCTAATTTGGTAGCTGACATGGCGAGCTGTGCTGCCGCTGCTGGTGTGTACGCGCAGCAGAGACAGAGTGTGTATGTGTTTACAGGAGTTTTTCTGAATGATTACTATCAGGTGTTGTAGAGCCTGTGAACGTGTGTGCGCTAATGCGACTGAGGGTGTTATTGTTAAGAGGCAATTTTGCTTCTGGTGTTATGACAGAGAGAGAGAGAGAGAGAGGTGAGCAACTGGAATGCAGAGAGCCGTTTGAAGATTCAGCTATTAAGATATCAGCAGGGAGGAGGAGGGAAGTGACACAGGCTGGATTTTACTTAGACAACAAAGCAGCTTCCCTGTGCTTTTATTTCTGCTGCTAAAACATGACCCCAGAATGTGCGTGCCTCGGTTCAAGTATGTGACACTAAGCCAGTGAGATGACTAAAACGATGCTCGCCGTGGGAGGAGGGATGACTTAACAGCCGTCCTAGCTTCGTGTCTGTACTGGTTTGAAACGTACACTTACCTGAAGTGGACACTGGCCTAGAAGAGAGGACGAATAAAAGGATATTTATATTTAGAGCATAGCGGCAAAACACTGAAACTAGTGAAATATCTGAGGTAAGAACTGGACTATTCGACAAAGAGTTACGCAGCATTTCCGACCTCCGCATGGCTCACTCTGTCAGGATAGATGCACAGATAACAAGCGCTCTTCTTGTGCATCTACCAGTTTTTGTCTAAAGCTGCATTGTCTCCAAATGTTGTGCATCTTAAATCTTGAGCTCACGCTGCAGGAGGAGAGGGTGCAGGTGCTTCTTCTTGGTTTCATCGTCCATCCCTCAAGCTTCAGGATCTGCTGCAGCGGTGCCTGAAAACACACCAATGAAAAGTCTGTCTCAGTGGAGGACCCAGCCTCCGGTTGCCTAGGTAACCGCGTTGTGTATTTCCGAGTGAAACGAGCACACCAGAACAAATATGGTCGTTGTGCAGACGGAGCTGCTAGCTGGTCTCACTTTCATCATTCTTTAGCTCAGTAGGTGGAGTTGGACGTTCACAAACTAGAAGGGTCCGTGCAGGAGTGTTGAACTTGATCTGCAAAGGAGATGGAAGGAAGAGGAAGAAGAAGAGGAGGAAGAGGAAAATGGAGGAGTAGAAGAAGAAAGAGTAGAAGGAAGAAGGGAACAAGGAAGAGTCGGTGAAGAGATCAATAAATCTGGCACCATTTCCTTATTTGTCTGCAAAAGGTAGCAGCATCATGAATCTGAGAGACCCAGAACTAAACAGAACTGCACTAATTTTTCTCAAAAATTCAGTTTTGTTCATCAAATGTTTGGTAAATGTTTGGTTCATTGAGTGATCCACATGCTGAACAGTCCTCGTTGAGACTCTGAGCCCAGAGTTGCACCCTGTGAAGCATCGTGTGACTGTAACTGTACAAACTGCTATAAGTTGAAAAGAAAATACCGTTCTTAAAGGTGAGGAACTTCTCTGACAGACCTCCTAGACAGCCGTAAACCTCACTGAGCAAGAGATCTTTCTCCTAGAAAGTCAGGTAGACTGGCAGCAGATTGTCTTTGCAAATGATCCAGCATCTTCCTCATAGAAGTTTCTGTGACTTCCCTGGACTGACATTTGCAGAAACGTGCTCTGAAAACAGAAAGGCATTGAAACCAGAGTTAGACAATACAATCCTCATCCATCAAACTGCTGTAAAGTTAATACAATCAAATGTACATCTCCCTGCAGGCGTTCAGACAGAGTGTTGTGTTCTATCTGGGCCGTGACTACGATTACGAACGCAACCAATGGGAGTACAGCAAAGCGATGACGATCAGCGGAGGAGGAGACGGAGAAAAAAGAGAAGTGAGATGAGAGAAGAGCTTCAAACATGACAGGACAAGAGAGAGAGAAGAAGAAGAAGGAGTACCATAAAGGCAACGACAAAAGAAGAGACGAGGGAAGACAGGTGGAAAGAAGACAAAGAAGATAAGTGCATTGGGATGAGGAGGAGGAGGAGGAGGAGGAGGAGGAGGAGGAGGTGAAGGAAAAGAGAGTTGAGTTTCCTGCAGTAGAGTCAGACTGCAGCAGAGCACGAAGCCAAGAGATGTTTCACTCTGTGGCTTTAACTGCGTAGAGCTACACACCAATTTAAAAGTACAACCCCCCCCCCCCCCTCCTCCTCCTCACCCCGCCCCCACCCGACCCACCGAGGCAAAGCTCCAGATGGCCTTAAAACAATGAAACCATCCCTCTGACCCTCTTATCACTCTCTCCAATTCAATTAGCAGCTGATCAAAGCGAGCGGGCCAAATTGTTCACTTCAGGAGGCTTTTTAAATCACCTCAGTGACCCACGCCTCACATCCCAGCCAGGAACGCAGGAACATAAAAATGCCAACGGATTATACAACGCAGACGCACACGAAACGCACTGGAGCAGGAGAACGAGGGGGGGTCAGCGGGACGGATAGAGAGATAGAGCTGGGAGAGGGAAGAGGAGGATGATGTGAGAAACAGTAAAAAGATGAAGAACTCCAGACAGATGAAGAACGACAGCACAGAGATGGACGTAAGGCAGCGTGAGGGGCTGGAGTCGGTCAAACTGGAGACTCAGACTCAGTAATGAGTCCTTGGTTTCATCCGTACTGGTTCTCAAGTTCTCTCTGAGCTGTGAGACGTTAAGTTGAGGTGATAAATTATTTACTTCGGGAAGATGCAACTAAATCAGCTCGCCGTCTGTCCGTCTGTCTGCAGCCGACTGTCAGTCTGCAGTGGACGTTCCAGGCTCCGGTTGCCTAGGCAACCATCTCATAAGTTTCAAACCTGTCAACGCTGACGCCGTCCTCCATCTGGGTTCAGACCCCCGAGCACATGATCGGTAGGGAGCCAAAATGGCGGAAAGTTAAGTGACTCTGTGGTCGCTGATGGTTGGACTTTAGGCTCTGGTTGCCAAGGTGACACTCGTGTACATTTCCAATAACCGTTGCAGAGGGTAGTTAATACCCCCAATGATGTCGCCACGCCGTCTGGTTTCACCTGTTGCCCCAAGCCCACGATTAGTGTGATGAATCTGGGGGTAGGAACCAAAATGGCGGAAAGTTAAGTGACTCTGTGGTCTCTGATGGTTGGACATTAGGCCCTGGTTGCCAAGGTGACACTCACATTTCCAATAACCGTTGCAGAAGGTAGTGAAACTGCTGCCAATGATGTCGCCACGCCGTCTGGTTTCACCTGTTGCTCCAAGCTGACGCTGAGTGTGGTGAATCTGGGGTTAGGAACCAAAATGGCGTAAAGTTAAGTGACTCTCTGGATTTTCTTCTCTTCTCTTTGTACCTGATAGTTGGGTCTCTTGGGTTTGGTTGCCAAGGTGACCCTATATATTCAAGTAAATATTGCACAGGGTAGTAAAAATCTCCATCTAGGTTCACCTGACGCTCCAAGCCAACAATCGCTATGGTGAATCTGGTGGAAGGAACCAAAATGGCGGACAGTGTCTCCTTGGATGAACTATTGGTGAACCATTGGAGCGACTGATTTTTTCTTCTGCCTGCATTTCTCAATGTTTCTTAACATTCATGGTCTCTGGTCCCTTTAGACAGTAACGGTGCGTTCACACCACGGGTGAAAATTGAATGCATCTCGCTGACAGCTGCAGCTGGCTGATGGTGTTTCCTCGCTGTCTCTGAGCAGTTGCATCACCTCAAAGCGTAGATTATCTCATCTTGGTTCAGCCCACTTCACGTCTCAAACTCTCTGGATTTCACAAACGTTCACCGTCTCCGGTTCTTCCTGTGTGGACGTCCTGCTGGGGACAGTTTGCTAATCGGGACCCGTGGCTGATTTAAAAGTAGCTGTCTGAGGGTTTGGGACTGAGCTCAGACTCCGTGGCGTGCAGCTCTGTGTTTTACATAAAGGTGGAAGACGAGTGAGTCATGCAAGTCACTCAGAAAGCCCATGTGTCACTCATGTGTCTGGGTCCCTGTCTCTCCAGGCTGCTGTCACTTCCTATCAGCCACTTTTTTTTTTTTCCTGCTCTGGATTTCTGCCGGTTGAATCATCAAGTGTTTCCAAAGCTGTGAGTTTCTTTTAGAGAGCGTTAACGTCGAGCTTCAAGTTCATCCACAGGTGGATCAGTCATTAGGAGCTCACGCTGTTCAAACCCACTGAACGGTATTTCCTACCTTGCCAAGTATGTCAGGCTGCATTATCCTGTTTGATGGAATGGAAAAGCCATAAAGTGCATGAAGCATTGAGGTTTTGTTCAGCCTCGTGGCAGTTTATGAAATAGTCACAGAATTTCTGCAGCTCAACTTATAATGTACAACAATGAATTTCAGGTGCTTTGCCTGCACGGAGGAGGCTCATGGATTCAGTCATGGATTATTGTCTCCTTCACCCAGGCATCTGTTAAAGGATGTGTATATCTAGAGATATTTTGGTTTTCAAACAGTTTAACTCAGTTTTGAAAGAGATTTTTGGATTTCAGATATTTACGTACATTTAATCTTAAATCTTTATGAGACCTTTCAAATAAAGAGCATTTTTTTCTGTTCCGAGGTCCTGATTAGATTCATTTAGAGATATTCCTGGAGATTTATCAGTTTCATATTTTCTTCTCATCTCGTCCAGCTCTTCTCCGTTGTCACTTGTTGCTGCTCTCTGAGTCTGAGCTTCCATCTTGTTCTGGATCTCCCTCAAACGTCGACTAACCTCGGTTCCACAAACTTGTCGCGCGACACCTCTAAACAATGAGAATAAAGAGTTAACTTTTCTTTTTTAAATGTGTACTTCAGCGCTAGCCGTCGTCCCTTTGAGCGCCGCTGTGACTCTGGGTTCTTTCCTCTCCTCAAAGATCCATCGCTCACAGACGACTGCTCTTCAGATAATTATTTCAGTGAATGCGTGCTCATGTGCACATACATGTGAGCGTCGATACTGTGCGAGCGTAGGGGGCTGTGTATCGCAGAGAAGATGCTGATGAGGTTAATGGAATGACAGCCCTCTCATTAGATGTAATGGAGGGTCTCTGTAAATGGCTTCTGACACACAAACACAAAACACACACCACGATAGAGAGAGAGAGAGGGAGGGAAACGGCAGGACGACTGACATTATGACATTTTTAAAAGGATGGAGGGACTAATCAGGAGTGAGGATTTAGAAACGGCTTTAAAAAGCCCAGAATAAGCTAATATTTGTAGATTCATTTGAAGGCCTCCCTCCTGGCCTTTAAATCTGTCAGGGCCCATGTGAAACAGCGTCAGCAGAGGTTGTAAATCTGCTCCTCTGTGCTGCTGTCTCTGCACACATGCTGCTATATTACCCTGGGCTGATAATTGGCTTTTTAATAATAATAAAAATAAAAGATTAGTGTCCAGTCAGCGTCACCCTGCAGCCCGTACGCTTTGTGTTTGTGTGGCTGCATTATCAGTGATCAATTTACAGTTTGTTTATGGAGTTCTGCACCAGAAGCAATTAAATATACGCTGGTTTAATTGGATTAGATAGCAAAGCTCTTACTCTGTGTTAGGTTCAGTGAAGACTTTCATTTATTTTATGGAGTAATAACCATTTTTTTTAAGAGAGAAGGCTGAAAGATTATGAAACATATATCACTAACAGATATGTTGTTGTCTCTAGAAAAGTGTCCTTGAGCAAACCTCATGCATTTTAACTTAATATTGCATATTTATTCTAAGATAAGCAGCTGACAAAAACAGAGCATCTTTTAGTCACTGCACAGAAAGCTGAACATGCAAAGGTGTGCAAATGACAGCAAACCCTTATTATAGCGACAAATGTTTTTAGTTTTAATTGTCGACCGTCGATGAACTGAAGAGAAATTGATCGAAAACTGGTTAAAGAGGTGGAGCGTTAGTGGAGCTGAGATGTCTACTTGTTTAACAAACACTCTGCTGTAAAGTTTTTTTAACGTGCAGGTCTGCAGAGATTGATACGCTGATGTAGCCTCTAGTGGACGTTAGAGGAATTGCAGTTTCAGTGTAATACGTGGTTTAAACTTCCACGATATTGTTTCCTCTTTTAGTAAATTGAATGTTTTGGATCAATGAAGATGGAAGACACGGAGGAAAGGTTAACTGAGGAGGTTCAGAGATGCAAACATTTGTACGACTCGTCTTCGAAATTTCTGTAAAATTTCTGCAAAAGTTTTAGTCGCCATTGAAGTGGAAACAAAAATAAACCTAACCCTGCGCCGACTAGTGTTTGGGTGGTTGTTATAGAGCCAGACTGACCAGTATGAATAGCTTGCACTGGCATAGGAGTGTACGGAGAAATCTAAAAGAGAATGTTTTTTTAGCGCTGGACATAAAATCCTGTTTCTGATGAAAAATGTACGTGGTAATAATTAAAATGCCACTTAAGTTTAGTCAAATTGTTCAAATTAAACGTGTGATATTGTGAAATGTAGAGAAAACAGTATTGCTCTTCTTATATCTCAAGTGATCTGGGGGAAATAGACGCGTTGATGGAGCAGATTTTAATCAGGAAAGTTTAAAGCAGGACAGAAATTAAGGGAAGATGAAAAGAGGAATAAAAAAAGGCGTGCAGCTGTCAGGTTAATTAGATGAAGAGTTCAGTTTGAGTGAAGGAGGAAGGAGAGACACAGCCAGGACGGGTGCAGAGTTTGAGGGCTGACTGGACATCGTCCGGAGAAAGCATCAGTCATAAGACACATGCCTACCGCCAGCGAACACACAGCCAGCTGTTAATACAGCGTGGAAGCAGGAGGACATGTCTTCTTCTTCTTCTTCTCCATCCATGTGCACCTCTCTGCCTCCTTCTCTTTAGCATCTGCTAATGTGTTCTCTCTTTATGTGAGAGCATCGCTGGGACACAACCCGATGCCAAGTGTGTTACGATTCCCCAGATTGCGTGACTTTTAAAGTAATGGACACGGCAATAATCTTTGGCACCATAAAACGCAGTGTGTCCTTTACTCACTCGCACCGAGAGAGAGGGAGGGAGGGAGGGAGGGAGGGGGAGGGAGAGTGGGAAAGCAATCCAGTTTATTCAGCAATAAGTGCCTGTGACAGAGAAGATAAATGTGACATTAAAAGTCTTTGTACGGCTACAGCTTTAAACAAGCAGAGCCCGGCCGACTACGGCGAGTGACTCCTTTAATCATGTCCACGCGCGACGTCTCTTTGTTTTAATGCCACTCCTGTCAGGTGGTCTGCACACGCCGCATGTGTGTGAGACTTAGAATAAAGACGCCCGCACAGTGATGTGATGGGAGATGATTCATCTGGAAGACGGAGACAGAGCTGACCTTTAAACTTCACCGGGAAGAGAGGAGGAGGAGGGAGGAGGGAGGAGGGAAGGCATGGAGAGAGAGAGAGAAGGTTGGAGAAAAGAAGTTGTTGATTGAACATTTCTTTTATTTCCTGTGAAAGAAACACGGGAGGCTACAGCTCACAGCAGCTCACAGGACCACCCCACTGGATCAGCCACGCTCCATTACACTCTGACAATATTCACAATTTAAGGCGGACGCTGCAGATGGAACGTGCACCTGCTGCTTTGAGGCGGCCGTGAGGGGAGTTGATGAGCTGAAGGAGAAAGGCCTCAACGCGTGCAGTCTGGTGTGGATGACAGGAGCCGGTGAGAAGGAGGCGTTAATCGCTCCTCACACCTCTGCTTTTTAAAAATACACAACCTGAGCATGCAGACTTCTTCTGTTATGGAGGATGCAAGAAGATGGTGATGAATGCAACAACATTTAAAACTGTAGACCAGCTAATCGTAGCTCTTCCAGTTCCAGTTTTTTTTAGAATGAATATGCTGGTGTGGAGGACACAGGACGTTTCCTGAAGTTGCTCATATACATAGACGCCTCATTGAGAGATGCCTACAGGGCGGCCATCTTGGAACAGGGCCACTTGCTCCTACAGTGCATTACATCTATGGAGGAACGGTGTTTCTACACAATAAAAGTCATCATACATCGCTCAGTTGAAGTCCGGCAGGGCGGCACAGTGTCGACGTGGTTAGCACTGATGCCTCACAGCAAGAAGGTCACCGGTTTGAATGTGTGTAGTCTGCATGTTCTCCCTGTGTCTGCGCAGGTTCTCTCCAGGTTCCCCAGCTTCCTCCCACCTTCCAAAGACATGCTGGTTAGGTTCATTGGTGATTCTAAATTGAACGTAGGTGTGTGTGCGACCCTTAACAGGTATAACCAGGTATAGAAAATGGATGGATGGATGAAATCCTGCATCTTTTCTTTACAATCCTCTGTCAGAAGCTAGTCTGCTGATAACATTAATTTGTATTTGGGTAGTAAAACCATATTTTTATCACAGCTACATGTGTGACGTTTTTAACAGATTAATACGTTTGGAAATCGGTCCAAAATTCATCGAATAATTCTACTTTGAGATTGAGAAGTACCTCTTTCCTTCGTCGTCATGCACCGCAGCCTCTGCTAGCCCTGTACCAAGATGGCGGCGCTTTAGGCACGTCCCTCCACAGTCGATGCGGCGGCCAGTTCAGAGGTTTTGGACCGTTCCTCTGCTAGCGTTAGCGTTAGCCTTCTCAGATGCATTGCAGTAGTACTTTAGTTGTATATGAACTGCTGACCCTCTGAGCTTCTCACCTGTCTTCTAGGAGGATGTTGTTATTGTTACATGATTGCCAACTCGTCGACTTCCTGCTTAAAGCATCACGGCTCAGCAGTAAAGTTGACTAGTTGGTATGCTTTCTATTTCAAACCACACACAGGCTTTTAGATTATGTACGAGTTATTAACCAGGAGGTTTAGGAAACTCACCGTTTTTGTTCCGTTCCTCACCTCTGACGTGTTGTGAGATCTGCACCTTTCCCTTCCTACCAGAGTGTCCTCAGGGCTTTGAGTGCACGGATGATCTTGTCCAACAGGGTAGAGGGAGTTATTAGTAAGCAGTATTATTACTGTATTACTCAACAACCAGAAACAAAACCCCTACACCTCAGGAAATACACAGAGCCCGAGGCTTTACGGCTCACTGAGCAGACTGACTCAACAGAGGGTAAATAAAAAAAAAAAACACTAATTATGAGGATGATGAGTGTCTGTATGTATGAAGGCTTCAGGCTGATCCCCCCAACAGGCCCCACAGAGACACACACATATAAATGTTTGTCTTTTTGACATTTTAAGTGTGTATTTGTACGTTTTCCCATTGGACTGTAAAAAAAATAAAAAAAATAAAAGAAATAAATGACAGAAAGCACGGAGGCTGTGGTTAGAGCGAGGTGTTTCTGTCCCGACATGCTCCGCTGTACACACCGCCGCCAATAATCTCCTCACACACGCACACAGATGCACGGACACACACTTACAGCAGGAGGCTGTCGAGTTGGGCCGTGGTGTTCTGTTCAGTTTCCTCAAGCATGTGACAGCTCCGAGACAGGAGGAGAGAGATAAGGATGGATAAGAGGAGGGAGACACTGGAGAGCTGCCCGGGAGAGAATGGAAGAAAAGAAATGCACAAAAAAAAGCAAAAAAAGGAGGAGGAGGAGGAGGAGGAGGAGGGGAGGTTGAAAAGAAAAGGAAACAAGTTAGAGGATGACAGCACTGCTGAGATACATTTTGTTGTGTGAGCTCTTCAGGGAGCGTTCACATCCACTTGGCTTGACAGGGCGGGATTTGTTTCCTTTTACAGTGCCCTCAATTTAGGACGGTGCAGCAGGATGGTGAACATACAAAATGTTGTTTTAACCAGAGAATCTGGATTCTTCTAGCCTTCTTTGGTAAACAGTATTACCACAAGTATTAAGTCACTCATCTAAATGATTGAATTCAGGTGATCCGATCACCTCCATGGCCACAGGTGTATAAATCAAGCAGCTAGTCATGCAGACTGCTTCTACAATCATTAGTGAAAGAAGCTCAGTCAGTTCCATACCTGTTCAACAAGTTTGGTTGTGAAATTCCCTCACTATTAAATGTGGCTGGAGGGCTCATGTCTGCCCAGTAGAAGTGGGCTGCCGTGGATTTGTGGCAAAATCGGCAATTGCTCTACTGAGCGTGCTGGGCATACGTGGAAAAAGCCAAAGGACTGGACTATGCAACATGTGTTGGGCAGCAGTGAGAGCGAGTGGCTGTGGGCATGTAGGAAGCATGTTAGCTGGGGAGCTAGCTAAAGGTAAGGATGGCTGCAGGACTTTAGTGTGTTTGATAGATCATGATAGATGGGTCCATTGGTTTGTGGTTCAGTCTGCATCAACGGGGCGAACCACGGTAGTTTCGTTTGTTTGGGTCGTGATTCATAAAAGAACTAGGCTAATTTTTGAAAACGAGGTGTCATTGACCTAACTTAATGAAACATGCTGCATACTGCTGGTGACTAGGCCAGGTATGTGTCGTTATGTTGGTCGGTAGCGATATTTCTTTGTTCGGTTAGCTGCTGAGCGGAACGTACAAGCCAGCAGCGGTGTGGAGACTTATTTCCTCTGCTGTGGCCTTTGTGGTGCGTTCAAATGCAACATTTTGGTCCAGATACAGGAGATGTGAGGCTGCAGGAGTAAAGAATAAAGCGTAAAGTATCAGATCACAACCACAGACAGCTCTAAAGCATCATTGTGCTAGGAACAATGAGCTTTTATAAAAGTTGTGTTTAAATCAGGGCAAAAAGTGACTTATTGTGTATTATTTATTATATTGTGTTTTATTTCAGTCCTTGTGTTTTGGGGAGGATATCGTGCAGAATTACAAATGAAACTTGCATATTTCTGGAATAATATTTCTGGGTTCAAGACTTGGAAAGAACAAAAGCATATAAATATTAAATAGATCTGTTTTGTGTTTGGCAGCTGACGCTCTTTACAGCGGTACCTCATTGAGCTTCTGTTTCCACGTCCAGAAGTTCCAACATGGATGTGCATTCAGATAAAAACTGAAAGCTGTTTTCCTCATAGACCCGAGTACGAGGTTTGAACTTTTGAGGCTTTAGTGCATGACCTGGTTAATAACATGACGGTGATTTAAATTAAAATCTACACCTAAACGTCCCAGCCTCATGAGGGGACAGGCGATTGTGAGACGTTCTGAGGCCAGAGCTGAGGTTCTGCAGGGTTTTCACCGGTGTGATGAGGTGAACAGAAGGTGTGTGTGCGCGCCTCCAAACATCAGGATGACAGAAGAGTGAATCAGTGTTTGAAAAATCACATCTGCCCACATGTTCCTTGCTGCGCCTGCGGTCAATGTAACCTTAGTCAAGGGGAGCTTTTATGGCCAATTAGCTTCCCTGAGGGCTGAGACATCCTGCTCTGCAGCCAGTGGGCTGCGTACGTCTCTGTGTTGATGTAATAGCACGGGATGGAAGAGCAGCAGAGTTCAGGTGAACTGTAGCGTGTCTGAAAAACACGGAGGTTTTCTTTAGCCAAATCACGAACAAATAAGTTTAACTTTAATCCTTTTTCTCACAGATTGATTTAGATTGTCTTCACTAAGCTTCCAAACAGGGTTTTAAACAGGACTCACACGGACTCACAAGTAGCGTCTGGATCGCGTGCTGTTTACCTCTGACTGGAGTGTCCTTAACTACAGGTTTCATTTATTCAGTAAGTAGATCCCTGACGTTTATTATCGATTAATGGCCGCTGCTCGGGCTGCCGGGCCATATGGAAGTTATTTAGACGCTGCTTCTTGATTCGTAAGAGATTGATCACTGCTCTTTGATTAGTCTTTAACAATTTCCATTTGTGCCTCTCAGACCATTTAAATGGAGAACGGGGACGTTGATTATGCTCTCTGTCTACGCATGCCGTCTCCTCCTGTGATGGGAAATTACATCAAGCATCGCGGTAAAAGCTATTGGAAGCCCCGCTAGCTCCTGGACCTGCAGTTCAGCATAGTGAGACGAGCTGACCACGTATTAGTAGCTTTAATAATCATGGGACAAATCTACTCAAAAAGCTCAAAACAAAGTTTGCAGAGTGCTGCGTGCTTGCAGATAAAACAAAGGCAGCTCAGTGTCATGGTAGCTGGTGAGATGCAATCAGTTCAAATACTTTTAATTACTTTATGTAAGGAAGGGAGTGTCCTTGTGTGTAACTGAACCCAAACTATGATTCAGTTCAAATTAGATGACATCTAGAGAGAAGAGAGTAGAGGACATGTGCTCAGTGGTGGTCCCCCAGCAGCCTAGGCCTATAGCAGCATAACTAAGAGATGGTTCAGTCTAGCTCTAATTATAAACTTGATCAAAAAGGAAAGTCTTAAGCCTGACCTTAAAAGTAGAGGGAACCCAAACTGGGAGCTGGTTCCACAGGAGAGGAGCCTGATAGCTGATAAGCAGGCCTGAACGTTGAGATGGAAGTGATCTGTTGGGGTGATCTGGTATGATCCTTTGACTTTGTCATCTAAACCAAACCAGAAGGAGAAAAAAAAAAAAGAAAATTAAACTTAGTCCCATATAGGAAATAAATTCCAGGCCACAGAGCTGCATTTGAACGCAAAGACTGCAGCCATTGACCAGCTGGTACACAAAGTTTTGTGCATGCATAAGAAGAAATAACAGGAAGAGCTACTATTACCCATGAGGATACTGAGCTAGGTGATTAGTTGGACTACACTTTGTTGATTGTATGGTTCTATGATGTGATATGTCTCACAAGCCCAGATTCATAAAAAGTCACTAACAGAGCTCCGACTTGTTCCAATGGGGCGGTACACAATGGAAAAACAAAACATTAGACAACGGTCTATGGTCAGTCCTTCTACCTGCCAATACAAGTCGTGTTTAATGTCATAAACAAAATGAGACTGAACTGCCTGTTTGAAAGAAAGTGCTCTGTGTTACAGTTCATTCAAATCTGTTCTTGTGTTAAACTGAGAAGGAAAACTCAACATTTTTCTTTCCTTTACATTTTTTTTAATGACGATTTCTCAGGAAACACATTTACACACTCCTGTTCCGCGTCATGAAACGCAGAAATACCTCCTCGGCTTCATTTCCAGATATATTTGGCATCTCTTTCCATTTTCATTTGGAGCCAAACGCTAAATATTCTTCTAAGAAAGGAGCAATATGCAGACGGAGCTCTCTGCTGCACCGTGAGAAAGACTCCTGCAGTGGGTGCCTGTCCACCCACGCCGGACTTGGAGCATTATGGTATGGCTCATTCACACAGATAGGCTACTGTACATACTTTATCTGTTTCTATGGAAACGGCAACTTGAGATGCAGCGAGCTGGGAAATCAATGACATTTACCTGGCTCTTAGTCAACGTAAAACAGCATGTGTGTCACGGTGCGTGGTGCAGAGACAGATATATATTCAGTGACCTGGAAACACACTCTTCTTCACGTGTTTGGAGCACCTCACATTCTGGACGTTACTTTTCTTTTAGCTGGTCACCTGGTTACCTCCTAAGGAAGTTCACATGACTTAGTTCTGTCACTCAATAAGAGGAAGAGGCTCCGTTCACACCTCACATTAACATCATATTGTATCTGCTCTCACCTGTCCATCTTTAAGTACCTGTGTTCACACCTGGTGTGAAGACCTAAAATGTGTCTCCACATGCGTCCCTAGCCAGAACTGATCTCAGTTTGTGTCACATGTGGACTGACACCAGATCAGTGTTCACACCTGGACACTAGAGACCAGATCAGTGTTCTCACCTGGACCTGTTTAACCTGGACTCTAAAGACCAGATCAGTGTTCACACCTGGACCAGTTTAACCTGGACTCTAAAGACCAGATCAGTGTTCACACCTGGACCTGTTTAACCTGGACTCTAAAGACCAGATCAGTGTTCACATCTGGACTCTAAAGACCAGATCAGTGTTCACACCTGGACCTGTTTAACCTGGACTCTATAGAGCAGCTCACTCAGGGCAGCTGTTACTCACAGATGAAGACTTTAATCAGTGAGTAGTGGCCCAAGGAGTCGATCATCCAGGGGATTAAACGCTGCAGTGTGCATGAGCTCGTCTGAGGTATCTAGGTCTGTGTGTGTGGAGGATGAACCTGCCTGTTCGTCCGTCCCTGGTCGTTTTTCGTGTGTTTTGTCTGACGTGTGTTTTCGAGGATCGCTCTTAAAAACTGGTCAACAATGGATGACATTTTCCCAGAGCCCTTCACGAGAGGTGCTGGAGCGTGTGTGAGTGTTGTTGTATTGTGGAGACCTGGGTCCCAGTTATGAAATTCATCAACATTTAGAGCGAAGATTTGGTTTAAAGTCAGTGTCTGAAAGAGACCACGCCATCTTCTCCTGCATAGACGTCGACTGGGTGCAGAATTATTATTATTTATTTATTTATTTCTGGTGCAACTTCACCTGCTATCAAGGTGCACGGAGGAGGAAAAGAAATAGTAGAAAGGCCGTGACTCCTGCAGCACTCGTAGTGTGTTGAGCGTTTTTTTGCCGCCAGCACAAACATTGTGAGTCCTGCTCCGTGACAGCGCTGCGAGGAGATCTGCCGCCATCCATGCATTTCTAATTCATAGTTGAAAGAGTGCAAGGGCTCAGCGGTGGCGTTGAACTCCCGGCCGTCTCCTTCCCGCTGCGCTCGGGATGAGAAGTGCAACAAACTTTGTCTGCAGGCCGTTCCATAGAGACACACAAGTCTGTAACTAGCTGCGACGCTTTGCTGCAAAGATGCTGTAGTTAAAAATGCAAAGACGTAACCAGCCTTTAACCCGTCTACATGCAGGAATGGAAATCTTTTCTTTTAATGCAAAGCGTGCATCGATGTGTGCAGACTGCAAACATGAGCTGAACTCTAGGGTTAGATAAGTGATAATTATGGGCAGGTTAAGACAGTTTAATGTCCTCCTGAGGTGTGTGTGTGTGTGTGTTGAGGAGCAGGTGTGAGGGGAGGGAAGAGTGTGAGCATAAGTAATGAATGTAACGTCACTTTCCATTTACTACACTAAAGCTTGAGCGCGCTCCTCTCCCACGGGAGGAAACTCGAGCTACCTCGTTTAACTCTGAGGCTGGAGCAGGGTGGGGGTGGAGGAGGTGGAGTGATGGAGAAAGAACAACCAACAACTTTCCTGCAGCTGAACTCAGACCCATCCTTGTAGCAGATTCTACTTCCGGCTGGTTTCCTCGGCAACAGCATCAGTACCGCCGTGAGAAACCTTGATGTCTGTGGAAGAGGGATCATAGCATCACAGCATCGTCTGCTGTGTTTTCCTAAAGTCTGTCCTTGTCTTCCTTGTCTTCTCCTAGAGTTGGTCTCCTGTGTCTTCCTAAAGTCTGTCCTTGTCTTCCTTGTCTTCTCCTAGAGCTGGTCTCCTGTGTCTTCCTAAATTCTGTCCTTGTCTTCCTTGTCTTCTCCTAGAGTTGGTCTCCTGTGTCTTCCTAAAGTCTGTCCTTGTCTCCCTAACCGTCTCTGGAAGATGTTTCTCCTTGACGCTGTCTCCAGGAAACGTTCAGTGTTTGTTGTTGTTGTTTGGCTGCAGCCTTTGACTGAGTGGATGATGATCAGCTACTACCACCTCACCACACATCCACAGTACACTATTTACAAATTGCTGAGTGCTGCAACTTTGACGCAGGCCAAACACCTTGACACAACAGGGACGTGGTTTTGGTTTACGGCAGACCTAAAATAATGTGCTACAAAAGATCAAGCTGATCTGATCCGATCATCTTATAGATCTGTGGATCTGATACCGATTGTGACATCTCTAGTTCCAGGAGCCTAGCTGCCCCCAGTGATCCTTTAAATTGCTTTTTAAAGCATAGAGAGCGTATTTCCTGGTTTTACATTTTAACTAAATTGTGTTTTCTTCTTTTTATTGTTTTTACTTTTCTTTATGTTGATTTGAAAGGTGCTGTAGAAATGAAGATAATGATTATTATAAAAACACTAAGAGGAGATGAACTAAAAGAGAAGTAAATTAGGCACAAACTCACTCCTAAGTGTCCTCGATGAGCTAAACGACATCAGTAAATGACGTATTGAGGCGTTTAACTCTGAGCTGTATCCTCTCAGACTCAGACTAGATGCTCAAAATAATCTCATTTCCACAGTGGGGATAAGCGTGCATCCTCGTTTGAAACAACAGAACATATTCCAGCCTGTGATGTTCACTGCGGCCCATGTAGGCTCTGTTTCCATGGTAATCTCCAGCAGGCTTTTGTCTGTTTTTAACGTACACCGTGTTTGGGATTTGTGTAAAGATGCTCACATGAAAAAAAACAAACACACGAACGCTGCGTCTGTATCTCCCGTATTTACTCTGGTTAATATTAAACCCCTGCACCGCCCAGCGGGGGACGACGTGGAGCGGTCGCCATGGTGATCTGTAGTACCTGCCGCAGACGCGTCCTATGTTGCCCGGGCGTTGCCATGGTCACAGTACACACCGTTTTACTATTGTTTACCGATCGGTCGTGTGGACCGGTGAGGCCTGAGCAATGTGGAAACATGAAATGATTTCTCTTTTATTTTTGTTCTGACCCTGGAAAGAGTTGAGTCGGAGTAAAGCGGTCGATGCTGAAGGTCAGCGTGACTGATTCAGACTTTTAGAGCAGCAGGTCAGCCACATGTCTGCAGAGTTTTTATCTCTTATTACCTGGGAGATTTTTAAAAATGTGTCTTTGAGGGGGGAGGGGCCTCTGTGGATCAGTTTGGGATCTAGTGAATGTGGAGGCCAGGTCAACACCTTGTGCTGTTCTTCTTCCTAAAGTGTTTTTGTGGCTGCATCCTGCTGGGGATGGCTGCTGCCATCAAGGAGTGTCATTGCTATGGGGTGGGGGTGCCTGGTCTGGTCTAGGTGGGTGCTACATGTCTAAGTAACATCCACACCAATGAATGAAGCCAGGTCCAGAAGTTTCCCAGCAGAACAATGAACTGTCACAAGATGCTTTAGATGTTATTCACTTCGCCGGTCAATTATTTATGGGCTTTTGAGCCATTATTGTCCAGAACAGTAGAGAGAGACATGAAGTTATAGGACTGTAGCCAGTCATATTAATAGTAGTCTGTCATATATAATCAATAATGTGATATAAAATGTAAGTACTATACTAAGGACTATATACTGTAGTATTTTTCCACCTTTAAAGTGTCCACAATATATCATCTTCTTGGTCCTTAGGTGTTCCGTGTGTTTTCCATTTAATCCTATCTCCCGTTAACGTGACGGAGCAGCAGCAGGTTTTTACATCCCCGTGTCCCTCACACAGACCGAAGTCCGTCCATCTCCGCTCATAATAACCCTCTGTGAGATATCGTAGCCTCTCTCCTGTGGCTCAGCTGTAAAAAGGGTCGAGGACCTCTGGACCCCGGTGTGAAACCACTCATGTGTGACTCTGTATCCCCCCTCCCGTCCCCACCCGTCCCCTCCCGTCCCCTCCTGTCCCCTCCCGTCCACGTCAGACGCAACTAAAAATGTTAGAGGTTAAAGAGGACGCATCAGGCAGCGGTCACACAAGTTCACCCTCTATCAGAACATCATCTACTATCAGCTGTTTTCATCCACTCAGTCTCATCAGGTGTTCATGTAAAGATCTGAATGATTGGCTGCTTTACTCTGTTAGCTCGTACACTTTAAGGGCTGTTTATTTTTAATTAATGGACCAGATTTGTTCTTGAGTTTAGGTCCTAATGCTGTGGAACCTGGGAGTCAATCAATATGCAAATGTGTTTTATTTCTTCAGAAGCAAACCGTTGTTCGTGTCTTAGCTCACTGACTTATTGCATGATCCAGATCTTCTCCGTTCTCAGCGTTGCTAACTCAGAGTTGTTCCTGCAGTGGACGTAGAAAATGCTGTGGACGGTGCAATTTCAAATTTCTCATTAGTTCCTTTAACAAAGATTAGGTTTCCCTTTCAGGAAGTTTGATGTGCTTTCCTCAAGAGGAAGAGGTTATATTATTGTTGTAAGTAAATGGAAGCGCAGTAATCACACGGCGCTCCGTCGTGCTCTTCAGCCATTAGAGCAGCTCTCTCAGAAGACGGGTCATTGTAGATTAAAATCAGCGCCTGGGGAGAAACTGGAGCGCAGTCTTTAATTGCATTAATTGCTACTAATAAATAACAATTACAGGACTAGTCATTTGCTCCAGTTTCCTCCCGGGGGCTCGACTACCCGTAGACTGTGATGAAGCGTTTTCTGCAAATCTAACACCCTGCGGACCGGGGAGCAAACCTGCAGAAGAGAAAAATAACGAATAAAGCGCAGGAGAAGGAAGCGCTGCAAGAAAAACTGTAGTTCCTATGGTAACCTAAAAATATGGAAACAAATTCAATTACTGGATTTGTGGCCCCGGCCGTCTCTGATCTCCATTTTGTGTCTCTGTCTGGCTCTCGCTGATCGAGGTGATTTGGAGCAGACTCTTAGGAAGGAAGTTGTCGCGTGTGAGTGCCACAGATTTAGATATTAAACGAGAGCGAGCGTTCACCAGTCTGTCAGGTTTTGGCGGTGTGTATATGTGTGTGTTTGTGTGTGTAGGTGTGTGTGTGTTTGTTTGGGCCTGTGCCGGGGATGAGTGCAGTGAAGAGGAGTTATTTTACAGCTCCGAGGCAATAAAGCTGAAAATACTGCGCCGAGCGGCGGTCAGAGCGTCCGAGGCTTTACCATGAGAGGAAGCGTTCTTCCTCTCTTCTACTCTTATCTCTCTGCGGTCTCTGTTTGTTTTTCCCATCCTTCGCTCTATTAATCCACCTCCACGGCAGCAGCGGTGCTTTCTGTTCTCAAACTAAAAGCGAGGAGCCTGACAGAAAGGTTTTTATTTCTGCTGCTGTAAGCCTTCCTATCCTCTCCATTAGTCCTGGGCAGTTGTATCTCCTTCATGGCGGCGGAGGTGAACGTACAGTATAAACACACGGGTCAGTGTTTGTGTACTACTCTCCTGCCACGCTGTCGTGTCACGGTTAAAGTGGGGTATTTTCAGTTCTGACTCAGCTGCAGAGAAATGTGAGAGTGAAGCGTTTGAGACCTGCATTGTGCTTTTAACGGCCGGCGTCCTCTCAGCGTTGCACTCTGCATCGTAACGGCCATTAAGCTCTTGCCAGAACTCCAAATTGCACCGTCAGATCGCGGGGCTGTTTAAACGGCCTCTTGTTGTTGTTGTTGTTGTTGTTGTTGTGTATTCCCTTTTCTTTAATTCATTTGCGTGGCTAATTGATTTCAACCAAATGTTGGGCTTTTATTTTTTTATTTTTTTAAATTATCAGCTTCTTAAAAAGCAGTAAATATGTCCAGTTGTAGTGACTCATGCCTTTTAAATACATGAGTCACTGCAAACACCACTTACCTACTAAACTACTGCAGGGAGATTTATCATCCTCCTCTCGTTCTTGTGCTTAAACTGGGATAAAGACGATGTGAGTAAATTTGCAGCGTTTAGAGAAACCAGTAGTGCCTCAGAACTCAAATGTGTGCACAGACTTTTAAACCTTTGCACCAACTCTGTGTCTCAGATAAAAAGCCTCTGCCTTTTTTTCTTCAGACTACATCTGATCTGACGTAAACTCCTCCGTGATTATTGCTGCATGGCTGCATGGCTGCATGGCTGCTAGGTCCTCGGCTGCTTTCCCACAATTATCCCATGGATTCCTGTTAGTCTGACTCACCGGATGTGGACGGTTGGGATAGAGGCTGCCACTGGAGACGTATTTCACGCAACATTTTCCTCCCCCCTCTGCTTTCTGAATCGCAACGTTATCGCGACTAAATAAAAGACAAACTACAGAGAGAGAGAGAGGCTGGAGACCTGCAGGCTTTTCCTGACAGTAACGTTCACAGCAATTTGAAATATGGCGCAAAGTTAACGAAGTGTTGTATGATGGCTTTGAGGACCAATGATTGACGCACGGCACAAACCATGTTCTCAAAACGTTCCTACCACCTGATCCACCACGGCCTTGGAAATATACAAGAGGGTTACCTTGGCAACCAGAGCCCTGAACGTCCACCAGAGGCCGACTGTTATCTCCAGAGAGATATACGAAGAAATAATCCCTCTAAATCTGGACGCCACGTCTCAATGATGTCCTTGCAAGATCCGTTTCATTAGAAGCTTATCGTCGATATCGGTTTAAGAAATTCCTGAAAGAGTCACAACGGCCTCATCCAGGAGTTTTTTTACTTCTTCTGTTGATCAGCCAAATTTAAAAACGAAGCGCTCGTCTTCTCACGTGCAAATGTTTCACCGAAGCAGCTTCCTCTCGATTGTGATTGGTTGTAGAGAAATGCAAACAAGCCGTTTTTTTTTCCTCCCCTCCGTATTGCAGAACGATGATTGATGCAGACAGACTATTCTCCAGAGCCGACTCAGCACCGAGGTCTGACTCTGCAAGACTACACTCAGCGACGTCAGCTTCTTTCAGAGCATGTGCTTTTCAACATGCTGCTTTTTTTAATATCCGGGGAGAATTACAGATCAACACACTATGGTAGGACTGAAGGATGTGATGCACAATCAGCTTAAAAAAACATGAAGAACAGCACAAGGTGTTGACCTGGCTCCAAACCAAAGCCATGCGGCCGCCTAACGTCTCTCAGTGATGATCTAATGCAGCGTAGAGGTGAGAGGCTTGTGTAACAGTCGTCACCTAAGCATGTGGATCAGATGAGGATACGGAGGAAGAAGCTGCTAACAGCCTCTGCTCTCTCTGTCATGACCACACACACACGACGGGTCCATGTGGACGACGTGTTCACACTCAGAGTGGGCGTTAGTCTGGATGCTGGTGGACGGTGTGTGTGTGCATGTGTGACGACATGCATGTTTTTAGTGTGTGTTCTCAGTGTGTGTGTTTGTGTACCTAGTGTCCATGTCTTGGTCCGAGTCCAGATGCCCATATGTTCCCAGGCGGGGCAGAGCATATGGCCATCTGGTGGAGGATAGAAATACAACCAATGGGCTTTGACCTTTTGATTTCAGTAATAGAGCGTGTGCATGTGGAATAGTCTTTTTTTTTTATTTGACACTTTATTTATTTCTTCTTTTCTTCTTCGTGTTGCAGTAAAGGACTTGTGCATACTCTCCTAGATGTGATGTGTATGTTAATTCATCGGTTTGTGCACACGGAGAGTAGTGAGAGCGGTGGGCAGCTGAACAAGGTGCCTGAGGGGCACTTTAGGGGGTTTAGGTTCCTGGCTCAAGAGCACTGCTGCCAGAGATATACAGCAGATAGAGTCCAGCAGGTCATAGCTCCATTTCAAGTTCCAGAAAAAACAAAAAAATCCACACTTAAATAAATCTGTAACCTGCTCTGATCTTTTATTATTTTAAAAGTTGCATGTTTTTCTCTTGACTAAGACGTCCTACCATCGTGCTGGATCTGGTGCAGCAGACGGTGTGTTTAACTCTGTGTTTAACTTCAGCTCTGCAGCAGAAGCTGTCCTCTGTGGACAGAAAATGTCTTTTAAAATATAGCCTGTGAAGGTTTTCAGTCACCCAGCTCACGGTGGATACACCTCCTCTGAACCAGACGTATAATCTGACATCAGTTTACAGCATCTGTCCCCGACAATCTTCACCTACCTGGAGACCTGAGCCTCTGAGTGAGAACGGCTCATTAGAGTTTTATCAATGTCTTTGGTTCTGAAAGACCAGCGAGGAGCTGCCTGTCCTTGTTTTGCTTTTTAAGAGACTTTATTTTTTTTATTTTTTAATAACCTCTACTAATTTACAACAAATAAAGCTTTATGTCGTTTCTTTATACGTCCTTCCTCTCCTTCCTCTCCTTCCTCTCCTTCCTTTACTGGCTCCATATCTGCCCCTTTATTTCCACCCCCCCCCTTGTAATCCAGGAAGCGGTGGAGCAGTAGTGCAGCCCGATCTATAAAACACACTAAAGCAGTAAAAACAATCCAGTGGGGTCAGTGCTATGGTCCTCCAGAGAGCCATGACGCTCCCAAACAAAAGGCTGGAGCGTACGCTGCTGGAGCTGGAGCGTTGTTTCCAGCGCGTTAGCATCACCGGCGTGATTACGATCAATAATCCTGGAAGTTTAGCGGGATTACTACCAGAATACGTCTGAGATTAAAACTCATATGTAAAGGATTAAAGGCCTGTGTGTGCATTAGGCTTCATGTATAGTTCACATGCAGAGGCAGAGGCAGGGACAGAGGGAAATGAGAGGGAGGTGATTTGTATTTTTTTTTCTCTCTCCCCTCTCCCTTGATAATTTGGAGCGTGAGACTAGTTGAGGAGGAGGAGGAGGAGGAGGAGGAGGAAGAGGAGGAAGAGGAGGAGGAGGATGGGAGGAAAGGCTGCGAAGAGAAAGAGGAGAGACTATTAAAGAAGGAGGAAATAATTAAAGAGAAATGTAAACATGGTGGAAAGATGCAAAACACGCCACCTCCCTGTCCTCAGCTCGCCTCCCTCCCTCTCTCTCCCCCTCGTTCTCTCTGAGGACACTTCGCTGGAATCCACGGACTGCGGTTGGTTACTAAGCAACCAGAACCCTGTCGAAACTGTGTCAGAGAGAGAGAGAGAGAGACAGAGAGAGAGACACGCAGATAAAAGTGGCCTCCTCCTAATCACCAGGATCAGTCAGGATGTTTATTCCGGACCGTCGCCCCACGGTTCACGTGTCGTAGCCCGTGTAGACGTAACAGTGGACTAAATAAAGAATCGTCCTTATCGTATGAATTACGCCGACAGGAAGCCACGTTCGTTATCCCCGTTAACTCGTCGTGTTACACAATAAGGACGGAACAATGCTGGGATTATAACCTCAGAGACAGAACTTGAGTCTCAGTCCTGTGATGCTTGAGACGTTCGATTGGTTTATAAAACTCACTCTGTGGTTTTCAGTTTGTTTCTTCTCGCTGTCAGAATCATTTTAATTTGCAGTTGGAATATGTTTTAGTGACAAAATGCTTCAGACAGGTTTAAGTTTAAACCGTAGACAGTAGAACATCTCCTTTAAACTGAAGCCAAATCGAGTAGAGCTCCCCCTGGTGGCTGGCTGCAATATAGGTTATAAGCCCCTCCCCCTACAGGTTATTGGGCGGGGCTTGGGTCAAACTAAAACACTAAAATACACGTCAAAGGTTGGTTTCCTGGGAAAACTGCGTCACGTTGGCCAATGAGAGGACGTGGAGACGTGTTGTCCATGTTTCTATACAGTCTATAGCGTAACACACTGAGTGAGTTATTCCTCTGTAATTACATCCAGATGTTTTCCAGACTCGTCATGCAGGCGTTGACTTTCTATACTCTACTCAATCATCTACTGAATGTGTGAGGACATGTAGAGGAGGT
>SRSE01000921.1:0-34844 GCA_005024645.1 Planiliza haematocheilus | reverse complement strand
TAGCTTTGTTAGTTTCATTCACAGCTCTAGTGTCTGGCTGACAGAGCAGGTAACTCAGCACATTTAACTGTCGCTCACGGTAACAGGTTTTAATGGAGGAAGGAATAATTACGCTGTTTATATTAAGGCCATTATCAGCCATTATCAGTGAAGTCTTAATGTTTCCTGGAACAGGAAGGAGGCCGGACGAGGTGAAGGAATCCTCAACGTAATCAGCTTCAGATTCAGCCTTGACTCAGAAACGTTGACTCAGCAGAGTCCTCCAGACTCCCAGACTCCCTCAGCTCCAGGTTCAGGTCGTCCTCTCTGTCTCTTTGCTCGTCATCAGACCTCCTGCTCATTAAACACATTCGTTTCTTTCCTTCTTTTATGTCCTTTGCTTTGTACGTCTGCTTGGTGGGAGCAGCTGACTGAAGTGTGATTGATTTTTATTCCATCAAACACTCAGACACAGGAAGCCATCAAAGAGACGTGCTGCTTCAGCGTCCTGGAAGCAAGAGATCAATAGCACTCTGTCCATGAAATATGAAGTCTCTCTGAGTCCTCTCCATGGACTCCAGCTCTGGTGGTAACCACGGTAACCTTTACTAGTCAGCACCAGGTGAGGCAGGAAAACAGGTGGACGGAGACGATGGAGACGTGGAGACATTTTGATGGACTCTACACATTCAAGGACATGGAGGAGGACAGAGAGGAGGACATAGAGGATGACATGGAGGAGGACATGGAGGAGGACACGGAGGAGGACACAGAGGAGGACACAGAGGAGGACACACTACTTTTGCCTTTATTATTATTATCATTCTGCTCCTTCCCTTCTTTTCCTTCTCCTCTATATATGTGGTCTCCATGGTAACAGTTCTTCCCTGATCACTAATCAGCTGAGGGACGTATTGGTCCAGTAGACATGTCTCACATATGTCCCACACGTCCTTCTCTTTCTACTGTGCTATGAGGTGTCTTCACCACTAGCAGGCGCTAAACCTCCACTCTTCTTTTACTAAATGCTCATTAAACTTGAAAACTTCTCCTTTTAAAACATTTAAGATCTTAAATGATTGACATGAGATGAGTTCTTTAATTCCCTCATAGAACCAAGTCCTATGGTTTAACTTTAAATACATTTATGTATTTAAAGTTACTGAGACAACATGAACCTGGATCAACAAACTAAGAGCTGCTAATGCTAATGCTAACATCAGATAAAGAAGCTTGGAACCAGATCATCCCAGGTGAGAGGGGTCACCTTAGGTCAAGCCTCAGTCTGATCAGAGTGTTGTTATGATCAGGTGTGTGTGACAGGGTGATGGTTCATTCATTCATTAAATGCCTTTCACTGACTCACTCGTCCTCTGCAGCAACATGTAGCATCCAGCAGAAAGACGGAGAGCGTGGGAGAGACAGGGTAGGACACGTTAAAGGACGTTCACCTGTGGACACATTAACAACACCTTAGTTTTACACACACACACACACACACACACACATTATACATCTGTATATATACACTATATTACCAAAAGTATTCGCTCATCCATTCAAATGATCAGAATCAGGTGTTCTAATCACTTGGCCTGGCCCCAGGTGTATAAATTCAAGCACTCAGGCATGCAGACTGTGAAACAAGACATTTGTGAAAGAATGGGCCGCTCTCAGGAGCTCAGTGAATTCCAGCGTGGAACTGTCATAGGATGCCACTTGTGCAACAAATCCAGTCGTGAAATTTCCTCGCTCCTAAATATTCCACAGTCAACTGTCAGCTCTATTATAACAAAATGGAAGCGTTTGGGAACAACAGCAACTCAGCCACGAAGTGGTAGGCCACGTAAAGTGACGGAGAGGGGTCAGCGGATGCTGAAGCGCATAGTGCAAAGAGGTCGCCGACTTTCTGCACAGTCAATTGCTACAGAGCTACAAACTTCATGTGACCTTCAGATTAGCCCAAGTACAGTACGCAGAGAGCTTCATGGAATGGGTTTCCATGGCCGAGCAGCTGCAGCCAAGCCACACATCACCAAGTGCAATGCAAGGCGTCGGATGCAATGGTGTAAAGCACGCCGCCACTGGCCTCTAGAGCAGTGGAGACGCGTTCTCTGGAGTGATGAATCACGCTTTTCCATCTGGCAATCTGATGGACGAGTCTGGGTTTGGAGGTTGCCAGGAGAACGGTACATTTCAGATTGCATTGTGCCAACTGTGAAATTTGGTGGAGGAGGAATTATGGTATGGGGTTGTTTTTCAGGAGCTGGGCTTGGCCCCTTAGTTCCAGTGAAAGGAACATTGAATGCTTCAGGATACCAAAACATTTTGGACAATTCCATGCTCACAACCTTGTGGGAACAGTTTGGAGCGGGCCCCTTCCTCTTCCAACATGACTGTGCACCAGTGCACAAAGCAAGGTCCATAAAGACGTGGATGACAGAGTCTGGTGTGGATGAACTTGACTGGCCTGCACAGAGTCCTGACCTGAACCCGATAGAACACCTTTGGGATGAATTAGAGCGGAGACTGAGAGCTGGAGGTGGAGGAGCTGGAGGAGGAGGAGCTGGAGGTTATAGGATGTTTAATCTGCACCGAGACAGAGCCACAGGAAACCATTAGCCATTAGCTCAGGGCAGTGCTAGCAGAGAGAGCACAGCTAGCAGCTAGTGACTGCTAACAGCTAGCATTGCTCACCTGTCAATAGTGTTGCTTTCGTCAACGAAAACTATGACTAAATATTGTCGTCAACGAACCTTTATCACGTGACTAAAACGAGATGAGACGTAACGTAAATGCTGGTTATGCAACGATGACTATAATTAAATGTATAATGCAATTTGTTGACGAATACAAACGAGACTAAATGTGGTTTACAAAATAAAAACTATGCTAAAATGTCTCTCCATTTTCGTTGACCAAAACGAGACGAAATGTTACGACGTTATTTCGTCTTGTTTAGTCGCGTTATTATTATTTTGTAGTTTTTCTGTTTCCTGTGTCCAGAGCCCGTTTCTCTCGCGGCATTATTTAGAAGATGCTCTGCTCCAGTGAGTCTGCGACTCTGCGTGAGAACTGAGTAGAGAGAGAACTTTGAGTACTGAGTAGAGAGACAAAGAAAGGGAACGATGGCCGGCCAGCCAGGGGGTCTTCAGTAGAAGAAGAGGAGAAGACATTTGGAAAAACTTTAAATACATCGAAGTGGAAAATAAAACCGAATGTCTTCTACCATGTTTGGTTAGTAAAATAAATATGTTGTAAATTCAAAACAGCGTCTTCTGTGTCTGGAATGGATGTATTCTTGAGTCTATAAGGTAACAATAATAAGAACCTTGTTTGAAATAGGTTTGGCTAAAAGAAAATTTTGGTTTTGTCTATACTACAATGCACTTATACTATATTGAGTGGGTTAAATAGAATTATATTACTAAAAAGAATAAAATATAATTTTCATTGACTAAAACTAGACGAAAATAGTCATGGATAATTCTGACTAAAATAAAACTAAAATGCTCAGACTTTTAGTCGACTGAAACTTGACTAGACTAAAAGGAATATGAACATGACTAAAACTAATAAAAACTAAAATGACAGGTTGACACAAAGACTAGACTAAAACTAAAATTAAAACAGGCCGCCAAAAACAACACTACCTGTCAATCACAGAGGCCACGCCCCCAATTAACTGTAATTCTTTATAAAATGTTTAAATTGCTTCCCGCTCTAACGCTCATGAGTTCATTGGTACTAGCTTGGCTGTTACCATGGTGACAAACACGTCTTATGTGTACGTGGACAGTAGCTGTAGTATTTTATGAATACTGATGTCCACCGTCCAGTTCTGCCAGTTTGTCTCTGCAGCGTCCAGCGTGAAAACAAAGGACGACTGTTTTACTGACTTCATCATAGAGCTGAAGAGTAATAGAAGCTGCTGCTGCTGCCGCTGCTGCTGACTTCTGGTTATTTTCTCTGAATAACACCACCACCCCCCCCCCCCCCCCCCCCCCCCCTTTACCCCGCCCCCTCCCCCCGCATGTATTAGTCATTGTTGTAACACATTCCTGAGTAAATGCTGCAGGCGTGTTCAGTCCTGTCAGCTCTACCTGCTTCAACACACACACACACACACACACACACACACACACACAGATGTAGATGTACAGGTTTAATGCCGTTTTAAAGACTTAAACCCTCCCCTTGCAGCTGATTGGCTGAGCCCACCTGTCTCTCAGGCTTTTGAATGTTGAACATGTGACGGGTGGAAGACTTGATCGCTGTGTTTATTTAGGCTCCTGATCAGAGCGAATGAATCTGATCTGATTAGATCCACAGCAGCTGATTGTTTGTCTTGTTTACAGGAGATAGACTCTGAACATATCAGTCGGATATAAGCTGCATGGTAAGCTGTGCAGTGTGTTGTCTGTGTGTGTCCTCACGGTCGGATAAAGACCATCAGCCATCACAGTTCCTCTGTTTTAAAGGAACTGGAAAACCAAAACTAAAAGAGACACGGGAAGATAAAGAGGAAACGATCTGGAGGTGATGAAAAACATGACTGAAGATCTAGTTCATCACACAGCGCTCATACAGAAACTGCTCAGTGGAATCATATGTACTTTACAGTTAAGACAAACAGGAACCTGTAGGTCCTCTGTCGCCCCCTAGAGGCTCCACGGAGTCTTTATTCTTTATTAGGATCCCCATTAGCTTCCCCAAAAAAGGGTGGCTAGTCTCCCTGGGGTCCTGCAGGAAAACAAGAAAACAATACTAAAACATTTAGTCATCAACATTTCAACATTTACATCTCATTTAAAAACAATAATGACAAAAAGACAAAGTGAAGCTAACACATTGTGACCTATGTGCCTGACACTAGCTTAAGAAGCCTGAGTGACGTTTTATATCTGACACAGTATTTTTAATATCCAAAGACAGCCTATTCATGACAGACCCTGTAGAGGACAGCTCTGTGCATGGAGCTGGAACACCCAAAAACCCATTTGGCACTTCCACCCGTGTTCAACATCTCACTGAAGTCATGTCACGTGCCAGCTTGCTTCAAGGCCTCCACCATCATCCCAGTCCCCAAAAAGCCAAGGACTACCGGTCTCCATGACTACCGCCCTGTTGCCCTGACATCGGTTGTGATGAAGTCTTTTGAGCGCCTTGTGCTTTCTCACCTCAAGGACTTAACAGACCCATTCCTGGACCCCCTGCAGTTCGCCTACAGATCAAACAGATCTGTGGATGACGCTGTCAACCTGTCCCTCCACCTCATCCTCCAGCACCTGGACTCCCCCAGATCATATGCCAGGGTCCTGTTTGTGGATTTCAGCTCGGCCTTCAACACGGTCGTTCCATCTCTACTACAGGACAAACTCTCCCAGCTGACCGTGCCTGACTCCATCTGCAGGTGGATCACAGACTTCCTGTCTGACAGGAGGCAGCATGTGAGGCTGGGAAAACACATCTCAGACTCCGGTACCATCACCACGGGTTCCCCTCAAGGCTGTGTCCGTTCTCCTCTGCTCTTCTCCCTGTACACTAACAGTTGCACCTCCAGTCACGAGTCTGTCAAGCTCCTGAAGTTTGCGGATGACACCACCCTCATCGGGCTCATCTCAGGTGGAGATGAGAGCGCCTACAGACTGGAGATTGACCGCTTGGTGACTTGGTGTAGCCGCCACAATCTGGAGCTGAACGCCTCCAAGACAGTGGAGATGATTGTGGATTACAGGAAGAACACAGCCCCACTCCTCCCCATCATCCTGTCTGACTCTACATCAACACTGTGGAGTCCTTCCGTTTCCTGGGCACCATCATCTCCCAGGACCTCAAATGGAGCTGAACATAAACTCAGTGTATTGGCTTTAGCAAAAACAATACATTTAGTCTTTGATATGTTCAGCTGTAATTTATTCATTCTCACCCATCTCACTATGTTTTGTAGCTCAGTCTTTTTCCAGCTCCACTACAGTGTGTGAGGTAGTAAATAAGGACTCCATGTTAAGCCAACGGCTCTCTACAGATCATTTATCCTCCATGATGAATGTTTCTACAACTGTTCAAATTAGACCAAGCATTCAAATTCTGATGAATTAAGGGGCGTGGCCTCTTTGGCAGGTGGGTGTCCTCACATTAGCCATCGTTAGCTTCACTTCTTTGACCTTTGTTGAAACAGGTGAGAGTCAAAGATTTCTTGTCCTTGATTGAAGCAGGACATAGTCTCCATGGTGACCACTGGTCCAGGGTGTAGTCTCCATGGTGACCACTGGTCTAGGGTGTAGTCTCCATGGTGACCACTGTTCCAGGTGTCTCTGGAGGTAGAGGTGGAGGTGTGGGAGTGTCAGGTGTGGGGGTGTCAGGTGTGGGGGTGTCAGGTGTGGGAGTGTCAGGTGTGGGGGTGTCAGGTGTGGGGGTGTCAGGTGTGGGAGTGTCAGGTGTGGGGGTGTCAGGTGTGGGAGTGTCAGGTGTGGGAGTGTCAGGCGTGGGAGTGTCAGGTGTGGGAGTGTCAGGTGTGGGAGTGTCAGGCGTGGGAGTGTCAGGCGTGGGAGTGTCAGGTGTGGGAGTGTCAGGGAGTGTCAGGCGTGGGAGTGTCAGGCGTGGGAGTGTCAGGTGTGGGAGTGTCAGGGAGTGTCAGGCGTGGGGGTGTCAGGTGTGGAAGTGTCAGGTGTGGGGGTGTCAGGTGTGGGAGTGTCAGGTGTGGGGGTGTCAGGCGTGGGAGTGTCAGGTGTGGGGGTGTCAGGTGTGGGGGTGTCAGGTGTGGGGGTGTCAGGTGTGGGAGTGTCAGGTGTGGAAGTGTCAGGCGTGGGAGTGTCAGGCGTGGGAGTGTCAGGCGTGGGAGTGTCAGGCGTGGGAGTGTCAGGTGTGGGAGTGTCAGGTGTGGGAGTGTCAGGCGTGGGAGTGTCAGGCGTGGGAGTGTCAGGTGTGGGAGTGTCAGGGAGTGTCAGGCGTGGAGTGTCAGGTGTGGGAGTGTCAGGGAGTGTCAGGCGTGGGAGTGTCAGGTGTGGGGGTGTCAGGCGTGGGAGTGTCAGGTGTGGGAGTGTCAGGTGTGGGGGTGTCAGGTGTGGGAGTGTCAGGTGTGGGGGTGTCAGGTGTGGGAGTGTCAGGCGTGGGAGTGTCAGGCGTGGGAGTGTCAGGCGTGGGAGTGTCAGGTGTGGGAGTGTCAGGTGTGGGAGTGTCAGGCGTGGGAGTGTCAGGCGTGGGAGTGTCAGGTGTGGGAGTGTCAGGTGTGGGAGTGTCAGGCGTGGGAGTGTCAGGTGTGGGAGTGTCAGGTGTGGGAGTGTCAGGGAGTGTCAGGCGTGGGAGTGTCAGGTGTGGGAGTGTCAGGTGTGGGAGTGTCAGGTGTGTCAGACATGCACACACACAGAAGTGCTCCTCTGTGATTGGACGGTTTAAAGAGACACACACAGACTCTGATTGGTCATTTCTTTTTTTAAATGAAAAATAAAAACAAACTTTCAGACTTTTACAAAGCAGGTTAATTTAAGCTGAGCTTTAAGGAGGACAGACGTCTCTGTAAACATCAGCAACACAAAGCATGTCAGGCAGAAGTAAACCCCAGACAAACAAACATAAATGTCACAAAGCAGTTTACTGTGTCTCTATTCTTTACAGCCAGGGCAGTTTGTCTTTAAGGCGTCTCTAGTGGGACATGTTTAACACATTCTGAGGAAATAAGGCACAGTCTTTAAATTATTAACGAGCAGATTCTCTAACTAAATAAATACTTTCTCTGACTGGAGATCAGTGCACGGTGGAGTCTCAGATCATCATCATCATCATCATCATCAAACGCTGCAGAGACGACGCAGGGTCGACTGGAGCTCAATTTCAAATTAAACAGGAAGTGGATTTCCACCTGAGGGCCAGGTGTGTTATTAAATCATTCCCTCCTAAACTTAGAGAAGGCCGCCGCCCACAATCTCCTTCCCGCCTTTTTCTTTCAGATTTTCTTTGGTCCCTACATGCTCAGTCTTGCCTCGTTCCCTCCTCTCACCTGCTCTCACGCATTTTCCACAGAAGACGATGACGAGAGCTTTCAGGAAAGATCAGAGGAGCTCACGCCTGCCTGTCGTTCTGCATAAATACTTTATTTTACGTCTCTATAGATCGAGATGTAGAATGATGATTAACCCCAGTCTCCATAGTTAACACAGATGAATCACGTTTCTATTATTTTAACATCTGTTTCTACTCATTTGTTTTTTCTCTTTGAGGGTTTGGATGCTGCAGGGCGTGTTACTGCCCTCTACAGGAAACACATGAAGAGCGTAAAAAGGATTTGCGTTAACTCATCATTAACTAGTTTATTTGTGTGTCTGGATTATAAATTATTCCTCAACTCCTTCAGTTACATAGAAATCTAATTAAGGCTTAGCAGTAATCTCAGCCAGCACCAGACAAACTGAGGTATTTGGATGAAAGTGATAAAAACTGGACTATGATCCTCCTCTGCAGCCAACGTGTCTTCAATCAGAGAAACTCCACCCGCCTAGGACAGACAGAGGGACAAATCAAACCACAGAAACATGGACATCTACATGTCCTCAGGCAGAGAGTCTCTCATCGAAGCCATCACTCCGTCAGCTTCAGTCCATTATCTCTGTTCTTAATTTTCCAAAGGAAGTGAAAAAAAAAAGCTGAAGGACGACGACAGAAAAGATCCGAGGACAGAGGACGAGTTTGACGTGAAGGTGAAAAAAAAAGACAAAGCTCCAAAAAGCGTAAATAACGAGATGAAGGGCTCACGGTCCTGATAGAGTCCATCGTTTCCCCCGTCCTCAGGAGACAGAGGACAGACAGAGACACAGAGAGGGAGGACAGGACCGGTTGGACCTGTCTGGACCATCCTCCCCAGCTGCACAGGAGGATCATGGGAAACAAAATGGTGGGATGGTTGGGCCTGGAGGGAGAAGAAGGCAGAGCTCATTAATCAGGAAGCTTTTCTCCTCCATCAGTTCATCTGAAACATCCACCTTCATCGGTTTGTGTTCTTCTGTTTTATAAAGTGATCCTTGTTGTTGGACATGAAGCCATGACACATCATTATCTCCTCTCTAACATCTGAATCAGGAGATCTAATCCACTGCTCATTAATTATTCAGGTGCATAAAGCTCTCAGCTTTTAAACTAAAATATTCAGTCAGATAGCGACGTCTCATCCTGAAACATGGCTCCACAGCGTTAGCTTCAGCTAACAAGCTCTGACCTGTTTCTACAAACTGCAGCAGAAATAAACTAAACTGGAGCGTGTGACGTCAACGTCTGAAACGTCGTCTTTGTTAAAGAAATATCTGAGCACAAAAATAAAAAGAAACTCATCAGATAAAAGCGCCGACGTATCCAGACTCAAGTCTTCATGTTTCATTATGATACGACACGTCTGCATCAGTTAGCATAAACAGCTAACGTTACTTAGTTAGCCTAAACAGCTAACGTTAGACACTTAGTTAGCATAAACAAGCTAATGTTAGCCACTTAGTTAGCATAAACAGCTAACGTTACTTAGTTAGCCTAAACAGCTAACGTTAGACACTTAGTTAGCATAAACAAGCTAATGTTAGCCACTTAGTTAGCCTAAACAGCTAACGTTACTTAGTTAGCCTAAACAGCTAACGTTAGACACTTAGTTAGCCTAAACAGCTAACGTTACTTAGTTAGCCTAAACAGCTAACGTTAGACACTTAGTTAGCATAAACAGCTAATGTTAGCCACTTAGTTAGCCTAAACAAGCAAGTCACTTACTAAAATAGGTAACATTAGCTGTTACATTAGCCTAAAGAAGCTAGCCTCATAAAGATGAACTGATCAGATGATGTGTATAACTGTTACTCTTCTGTCCATCATCACATTAAGCCCCACCCACATGATCTGATTGGCCAGGCAGATGTTTGTTGGAGCAGAATCAGTTCAGTATGTTGGTCTGACCTCCAGATCAACGAATGAAAACTAAAGATTAACTTCAAGTCGTCTTTGTTTCTGAGATTCATCGTGACCTGGATGACTAAATGTAATCTATGTGTGTGTGTGTGTGTGTGTGTGTGTGTGTAGACATCGTCATCTAACTGTGATTGTGTCTTTTCTGATTATGCTAACTTGAAATGAGCATGACGTATAAACTCACCAGCAGCGAGCCGAGGCGTCTTTAGTACGGAGACTCCGTGATCCTGAAGAAACAACAGGAAACAGTGATTACACTTCATCATCATCAGTGACACAGTTTACATTTTAAAACAGAACGAAAGGTCTTCATCACAGACTCTGCTGACTTTAAATCTGACGCCTTGACCACCAGGAAGCAGAACATCAACCTCTAGAGGAGCTGAGGCTCATTTAGGGTTTAAGAACAGGAGGAGACATGTTTGATGAGAATCTTTATTAACTTCATGTTTCTTCCTTGGCTTGGTGACCCACATGAAAATAACAGACTGACTCTGTGTTATCTTCAATGATCTGAAGCCTGACCTGCAGCTAATCTGATGACCATCACGGGAATCCTACCAATGTCTGGCAGCAAACACAAAGTCGTTCTAAAATAAAGAATAAAATGTCAGAAAGGTAAAGAAGGAGCTGGCTCTTTTTCAGTCTAATCTCAGCTCTGACCTCAGAGAAGCAAACATCTGAACCGTATCACTGAAACTCAGATACATTTCTCTAGTCTGCTGATAAGAGCCGGTTCAGACGTGTGAAAGAGGAAAAGAAGTCAGTGGAGGAAAGTTCATTCGCTGGACATGGCAGCAGGAAGGATTGGACTCCTGAACCTGTCAAACCTCATTCCTCTTTCAGCGTCTGAAGCTCTTCATTGATTCCTTACAGATTCTCTAGAGAAGAATCCTGACGAGTGACGGATGATGGAACCTTTCACTCTGACAGGCTTGGTAGAACTTCTCTGAGGGAACCAGCTGATGGCATAACAAGCTGCAGAGGTCTGTCCTCTGTCTTCAGTGGAGGACGTCTCCACAACATTGTGAGATTGCTCCCGTCCAGGATAGATAGTTTACGAGGGAACGGCCCTAGAGAAACGAAGCTGAAGAGCAGCGACACAAACGAGAGCGGGAGAAAACGAGTGCAGACATGACAGTGACATTCCTGCAATTCTCCGTAACACAGGCCTCACCCTGCAGACGAGAAAACAAACGAGCGCTCAGACCAGGACCAGAGCATGTACAGACTTTGTTTAGTGCAGGTCAAAGGTCGTTCTGTCTCTGACGTCTCAGTGAGAAGAGACTCAGCCATATGTTGTCCCACCTTTACAGTCAAACAGTCTGTTTCTGTCCTGGACTGAAAGAATGCATATCTGGAGCTAACGCTGGGTGGGAGATGAGCCGCTCACATGCAGCTAGTAATTATGACCCAGGGGCGTGACGTGAACGGGTTTTCCCAGCTGGCAGCTTGTTTTTCTGAGCGTAGCGTCATTTTGGAGTGATGGCACTGAGGAGCTCTGATAGACACAGATTTGCTCCAGTTCAAAAATAAAATCTTCAGATAGATTCAGTCCTGACGCTGTGGTTCCTGCTACATGCTGAACGTATCTCACCATCCACACCCTCTAATTAATTCAACATAAAGCTTTTATCTGCATATGCACATCATCAGACAATAACCACAGGGTCCAGACAAAAAGCAAATTACAAGGACGACGTTTGTTTTTATCTCATTTTGTCCTCAGATGGAGTCCATCACAGTCTGAGTGAAGAGGAGACGCTAAACAAAGTGTCTGCAGCTACAAACCAGCAAACATCTCTAACTTCACTAAATAAAACCACCAACTTAAATCTGTTCATGTTTTTAATGTCTCAATAAACAAAAAATCACAATGTCTGCTCAGTCTCAGATCATATATACACGTGTATCAGGCAGCTTAGGAAACGAAACTAAATGAAATCAGTGAATAACTGGATCAATGCTCAACAGGTTCCTTTAGTTTCACTTTGCATAACTTTGCATTTGTCACATGCTGCTGCAACACGGAGAATCGTTTCAGAAAGCGTCAGAGCAACAAGCAGACATAACAGGAAGAGCTGATGAAGATGAAGATGAAGATGAAAGTCATTAGATGTGATCAGAAACAATCTGAGCTTGATTGTTCTCTAATCTAATTAATAATAATTAGTTTGTAAACCAGTATTATTCATGTAAAGCTGTAAATAGGAACTTTAACAAAGAGCAAGCACCTGAACACCTGAAGGATGGACAGGTGACTGAGGGGGCGGAGTCTTCCTGTCTGTGATTGACAGCTTAGAACGAGGGAATGCAGTTGGACAGAAACTCTGACTATCTCCTGGATGACGGCGTACAGTCACAGACGTTTGAACCTGGACTGGATGCAGAACTGAAGACACAAAGACGTCCAACATGTCCTCTACTTCCTGTTTGATAACAGTGCAGTAGCTTCACTTCCTGTTGTCACTGATGATGAGCCACAGCAGCACATTCACTGTCACTGAAGTGATATCTGTCAGAATAAATGCTCCTCAAGCCTCACACCTGGCTGTCTGCAGGTCATCTGAAACCGCTCTGACGTTTAAACAAATAAAGTAAAAAAAGATATAAGAACGGATTTGGACATGACTTTGGGACCTGACGGGACCTGGAAGGTCCTTATAGGACCTGATGGGACCTGATGGGACCTGATAGGACCTGATGGGATCTGATGGGACCTGATGGGACCTGACGGGACCTGGAAGGTCCTTATAGGACCTGATGGGACCTGATGGGACCTGATAGGACCTGATGGGATCTGATGGGACCTGATAGGACCTGATGGGACCTGATGGGATCTGATGGGATCTGATGGGACCTGATGGGACCTGATGGGACCTGATGGGACCTGATAGGACCTGATGGGATCTGATGGGACCTGATAGGACCTGATGGGACCTGATGGGATCTGATGGGACCTGATGGGACCTGATGGGATCTGATGGGACCTGATAGGACCTGATGGGATCTGATGGGACCTGATGGGACCTGATGGGACCTGATGGGACCTGATAGGATCTGGAAGGAGCTGATGGGACCCGACAGGATGTCTGTGTCCTTATCAGACGAGCAGATCTTCCCATGATGCACCACCACACGGAGCAGTCAGGCCTTCATTCATAAACAAGTTAAAGGTGGCCCTCAGTACCTGGGCAGGTGTGTTATTGTAACCTGACGAGCGGTTTCAGCTTCAGACCTTGAGTTAGGTGACATTGTTGTGCAGTGAGATCATTTGAGCAGACGTTTTGTGTCCTACAGGGTAACTGGTTCCTCCCAGTCTGACTCTGGATGGAGGGAACATGATACTTGGATCAGAGCTGATCCTCATGTGTTCACATGGGAGGAACCAGTTAGCAGCCGTCATTACTACACTTCCTGAAATGTCTTCCTGTCGGTGGTGACTGTGTTAACTAGAATAATCACCTGTTCATACGTCCACCTGTGAATGAGTGAACAGGCTCCTGATACCAACCATGTGGTCTGATGAAACCAAAACAGAAATGTGAAGCTCTAAACACGGAGGACTCAGAACAAAGACATCAGTCATCAGCCGCACACCTGCTGACAGCCACAACCTCTGTGTACCTGTATGTACCTCTGTGTACCTGTATGTACCTCTGTGTACCTGTATGTACCTCTGTGTACCTCTGTGTACCTCTGTGTACCTCTGTGTACCTGTGTGTACCTCTGTGTACCTCTGTGTACCTGTGTGTACCTGTGTGTACCTCTGTGTACCTCTGTGTACCTGTATGTACCTCTGTGTACCTCTGTGTACCTGTATGTACCTCTGTGTACCTGTATGTACCTCTGTGTACCTCTGTGTACCTGTGTGTACCTCTGTGTACCTCTGTGTACCTGTGTGTACCTGTGTGTACCTCTGTGTACCTCTGTGTACCTGTATGTACCTCTGTGTACCTCTGTGTACCTGTATGTACCTCTGTGTACCTGTATGTACCTCTGTGTACCTGTATGTACCTGTGTGTACCTGTATGTACCTCTGTGTACCTGTGTGTACCTCTGTGTACCTCTGTGTACCTGTATGTACCTCTGTGTACCTGTATGTACCTGTGTGTACCTGTATGTACCTCTGTGTACCTGTGTGTACCTCTGTGTACCTCTGTGTACCTGTATGTACCTCTGTGTACCTGTGTGTACCTGTGTGTACCTGTGTGTACCTCTGTGTACCTGTATGTACCTCTGTGTACCTCTGTGTACCTGTATGTACCTCTGTGTACCTGTGTGTACCTGTATGTACCTGTGTGTACCTGTATGTACCTCTGTGTACCTGTATGTACCTCTGTGTACCTGTGTGTACCTGTGTGTACCTGTGTGTACCTCTGTGTACCTGTATGTACCTCTGTGTACCTGTGTGTACCTGTGTGTACCTGTGTGTACCTCTGTGTACCTGTGTGTACCTGTATGTACCTGTGTGTACCTGTGTGTACCTGTGTGTACCTGTATGTACCTCTGTGTACCTGTGTGTACCTGTGTGTACCTGTGTGTACCAGTTTATTTATTTAAAACTAAATAAATACTAAAAAACTAACCACTAAAAAATAAAAGTTCACTTTTCTTCTGACCAGATGTTTGGGGTTAAACGTCCTCAAAGCTTTGGTTTCAGTTAACCGACTGAAGCGTCTTCACTTCCTGATCAGAGTGTTGAAATGTGACAGGATGTGGTGAAGGATTACATCACTGACTCTTTCTGGGAAGAAGGCGTCACTCAGGTCTGAAACACTCATGAGGACATTTGGTCTTTTAAGCTCCAACTCCTTCCAGACCAAGGCTGATTACTGGTGGGACACTGACAGAGACATCCGTTTGTCTTGTGAAATAATATTTCACAAGACAAACGGATGAAGTGGAGGTTTTGTCTTTTCCTCTTGTTATAATTTATTCATGCTTGTTCTATCTGGTGGCGTAATAATGCAAACAGCTACCTCTGCATGAGTGAGTGAACCTGAGAGGAATGAGGAGAATTTACTAGAAGGTTGTGGAGAGAAGAAATATTCAGAGCACAAAGAAAAAGAAAGAATGACGACTATGTTACAAACAACAACTACACAGCAACACAGGAAACTCAGTGTCAGCAGACGTCCAACACAAACACACCCAGAGACTCAAACCGGTCCTTTCTACCACTGACTCAAAGTATGTGGACACTCCTGAGTCCATCCGTCCTGGGGGAGTGGTCTCTAGGAGACACTGAGAGGAAGTCTGATGATCAAGAGGCAGTTTGCTTTAATGAGACAGAACCTGAGCCCAAAAAACTTTAAGATAAAGATCCAGCGTCTAGTCAACATCTAGTAAACATCTAGTCAACGTCTAGTCAACATCTACTCAACGTCTAGTCAACGTCTACTCCACGTCTAGTCAACATCTAGTCAACATCTACTCAACGTCTAGTCAACATCTACTCAACGTCTAGTCAACGTCTAGTCAACGTCTAGTCAACGTCTAGTCAACATCTAGTCAACATCTACTCCACGTCTAGTCAACATCTAGTCAACATCTAGTCAACGTCTAGTCAACATCTACTCCACGTCTACTCAGCGTCTAGTCAACATCTAGTCAACGTCTAGTCAACATCTAGTCACTGTCTAGTCAACATCTAGTCAACGTCTAGTCAACGTCTAGTCAACGTCTAGTCAACATCTACTCCACGTCTACTCAACGTCTAGTCAACATCTACTCAACGTCTAGTCAACATCTAGTCAACGTCTAGTCAACATCTAGTCAACGTCTAGTCAACTTCTAGTCAACGTCTAGTCAACGTCTAGTCAACGTCTACTCCACGTCTAGTCAACATCTAGTCAACATCTAGTCAACGTCTAGTCAACATCTACTCCACGTCTACTCAGCGTCTAGTCAACATCTAGTCAACGTCTAGTCAACATCTAGTCACTGTCTAGTCAACATCTAGTCAACGTCTAGTCAACGTCTAGTCAACGTCTAGTCAACATCTACTCCACGTCTACTCAACGTCTAGTCAACATCTACTCAACGTCTAGTCAACATCTAGTCAACGTCTAGTCAACATCTAGTCAACGTCTAGTCAACTTCTAGTCAACGTCTAGTCAACGTCTAGTCAACGTCTAGTCCACGTCTAGTCAACATCTAGTCAACATCTAGTCCACGTCTACTCCACGTCTAGTCAACATCTACTCAGCGTCTACTCAGCGTCTACTCAGCGTCTAGTCAACGTCTAGTCAACGTCTAGTCAACAGCTAGTCAACATCTAGTCAACAGCTAGTCAATGTCTAGTCAACATCTAGTCAACATCTAGTCAACGTCTAGTCAACAACTAGTCAGCGTCTAGTCAACATCTACTCAACGTCTAGTCAACATCTAGTCAACATCTACTCAACGTCTAGTCAACGTCTAGTCAACATCTAGTCAACGTCTAGTCAACAACTAGTCAACGTCTAGTCAACAACTAGTCAGCGTCTAGTCAACATCTACTCAACGTCTAGTCAACATCTACTCCACGTCTAGTCAACATCTAGTCAACGTCTAGTCACTGTCTAGTCAACATCTAGTCAACGTCTAGTCAACGTCTAGTCAACGTCTAGTCAACATCTACTCCACGTCTACTCAACGTCTAGTCAACATCTACTCAACGTCTAGTCAACATCTAGTCAACATCTAGTCACTGTCTAGTCAACATCTAGTCAACGTCTAGTCAACGTCTAGTCAACGTCTAGTCAACATCTACTCCACGTCTACTCAACGTCTAGTCAACATAGTCTACTCAACGTCTAGTCAACATCTAGTCAACGTCTAGTCAACATCTAGTCAACGTCTAGTCAACGTCTAGTCAACGTCTAGTCAACGTCTAGTCCACGTCTAGTCAACATCTAGTCAACATCTAGTCCACGTCTACTCCACGTCTAGTCAACATCTACTCAGCGTCTACTCAGCGTCTACTCAGCGTCTAGTCAACGTCTAGTCAACGTCTAGTCAACAGCTAGTCAACATCTAGTCAACAGCTAGTCAACGTCTAGTCAACATCTAGTCAACATCTAGTCAACGTCTAGTCAACAACTAGTCAGCGTCTAGTCAACATCTACTCAACGTCTAGTCAACATCTAGTCAACATCTACTCAACGTCTAGTCAACGTCTAGTCAACATCTAGTCAACGTCTAGTCAACAACTAGTCAACGTCTAGTCAACATCTACTCAACGTCTAGTCAACATCTAGTCAACATCTAGTCAACATCTAGTCAACATCTAGTCAACGTCTAGTCAACGTCTAGTCAACATCTACTCCACGTCTAGTCAACATCTAGTCAACGTCTAGTCAACGTCTAGTCAACATCTACTCCACGTCTAGTCAACAACTAGTCAACGTCTAGTCAACAACTAGTCAGCGTCTAGTCAACATCTACTCAACGTCTAGTCAACATCTAGTCAACATCTAGTCAACATCTACTCAACGTCTAGTCAACGTCTAGTCAACATCTACTCCACGTCTAGTCAACATCTAGTCAACGTCTAGTCAACATCTAGTCAACGTCTAGTCAACGTCTAGTCAACGTCTAGTCAACGTCTAGTCAACAACTAGTCAGCGTCTAGTCAACGTCTACTCAACGTCTAGTCAACATGTAGTCAACATCTACTCAACGTCTAGTCAACGTCTAGTCAACATCTACTCTACGTCTAGTCAACATCTAGTCAACGTCTAGTCAACAACTAGTCAGCGTCTAGTCAACATCTAGTCAACGTCTAGTCAACTGATAAATCTAACCATAAAGACCCAGACTAATGTGCAGCATGAAGAGGCCTAAGGTTGAGTTGATGGACCCTGAAGAATAACACAGACAACACAAGTTCCACAAGTTGCCATCCAGCGGCCATCTTTGTCTCCATATCCTCCTCCCGGCAACAAAAAGCTGAGTACTTACGGCACTTTGCTTCGGCAGTAGAAGAACAATCCGATGGCGGCTCCAACTGCAACGAGGACGGCGATGACTATTCCAGCGATGGCTCCGTCTGTCAAACCTTCATCCAGCGCTCCATCAGCTAAAAAGGACAGAACGATCACCATGTAATAATCTGTACATCAGGCAGAGTGCTGGGAGCAGGAACCACAGACAGGATGTCAATATGGTGAGTGACATCTGTGAAAGAGATCTCTGCTGCTGATGAATTATCTGGTGAGCTTATCTAGACCAGACGTCTACAGGAACAAAGCTGCATTCCAGCGTGATGCTTATGAGGAGATAAATAAACCTACAGCTGGTTGGTCGTGGAAATAAAACTGAAAGACAGAAACTAAAGGCCAGAAGCTGTGTTAGCTACAAGCCCAGAGGTTTTAAAATATATGGGTCATTTTAAGGTCAGCTATTCAGTCTCATGAACATGTTTGAGCATTTAGCATTATACTGTACTACAGCAGAAGGCGACTGGATCTGAAACCCAACAGACGCTGGAGTTCACGTTAGCATCAGCCTAATTCCTGAGAGCATGGACGTTAGTTTAATAGGTTTAACAAGAACCCAAAGGCTGGACGAGTCTTCTTTTAATCACACGGCAAATAAAAGATGACACAACAAATGACAGAGAGAACCAACCCGTCTGGTTTTTTCTAACCTGTCAGATAAAGGAAGACAAACACTGGTGTAATGTGTTGGCTCAGCTACACAGCAACACAATCCAGGCTGCAGACATGGAGCTCACCTTTGACGGACAGGACGTGGGACTTGGTGGCCATCTTGCCGGTGACGGAGTTGCGCATCTCACACGTGTACGTTCCAGAGTTTTTGAACTCAGCTCTCTCGATGATATACTCGGCTGATTTGACACTGAGCACAGTGTCATTAAACTTCCAAGTGATGTTGGCGGGAGGGATGGATGCAGCTGTGCACGTGATCTTTATGGGGTCGGTGACCTCTACGGCCTCGGGACCCTCCACCGTGGCTGAGTCAGGACCGTCTGGACACAAAGAGAAAAGAGGCTTCATCATTTAAATATGTCCTGTAATGTCCTGCAATGAATCTTTATGAATGTCATAAAAACGAATCAGAGCCCAGTCAACACTCATAAATGCATCGTAATGTACAACCATAAACCCTGCAGACACCAGCACATGCTCCCGGTCTCTTAGCAAAGCAAAAACTCACAGTTGACCACCATCTTGTAGACGGCCGTGTCGGTGTTGATGGGGTTTGTGAGCTGACATGTGTACTTTCCGTTGTCCTCCCTCTGCAGTGGGCTGATCAGCACGGAGCTCTTGTCGGTGGAGAACACCACCCGGGGTCCAGAGCTCAGAGGCTTCTCGTCCTTCAGCCACATCGTGGTCTGCACAGCACCAGCCATCGCACTGCAGCTGAGGTTGGCCGAGCTGTTGCCGGCGATGAGGATCGAAGTCGGGCCGGTGATTATGGTACCTGAGACGGCCTCTGTGAGGGTGAACGGGACAGACAGTAGTTCATATGTAAATGGTTTGACAGCTATGACAAGGTGAGGTCTGAGAAGCTCCAGACAGACGGAGGACGGACACTGGTCTAGAGCTGAATGTACGACTGAGTGGCCAGCCCAGACTTACAAAAATCTTCTCTCTGCTTTGAATCAGTATCAACGTTCATCCCTCCTCCCACACTCCTCCCACATTCATCCTCCCCCACACACCCACAGAGACACACTGTAATGTCACTGACTTCATACTTAAGACTTCATGTTGCTGTCGTGACCTGACAAACACCGTAACACAAAAATGTTTGAGCTGTTCCTCTTTTATGCAAACACTGTCCAACCCAACAGGTTTCCCTCTGTCAAGGTGTTCCATTGACAGAGAGAAACTGGTCCTGAACCCTAGGCCTAGTCCTGACCCCCAGGCCTGGTCCTATCTCCTAGGCCTGGTCCTAACCCCTAGGCCTAGTCCTGACCCCCAGGCCTGGTCCTAACCCCTAGGCCTAGTCCTGACCCCCAGGCCTGGTCCTAACCCCTAGGCCTGGTCCTAATCCCTAGGCCTAGCCCTAACCCCTAGCCCTCTTCCTAACACCTAAGCCTGGTCCTAACACCTAGGCCTGGTCTGGGCAGGGTCTCAACCCTCCAGGAACCTGGCGCACACAACTTCCTCCAAAACAAGAGGAAAAGAACTAGAGACAGAACAGGTTTCACAACATTTCCAGGTAAACACTGATCTGTGGGTCCTCGCTCTGACTAATAAGAGTCCATTTAAGCGGCGTCATAGCTCAGAGGCAGACGAGAGGAAAGCTTTCAGTCTGTTTAGTTGCTGCTGTCTTTATTCTGAGCAGTGAAACGAATGAACAAGTTCACCCTGGTGTCCTTCAGTGGAGCTGATTTCAGTCTTGGACGTTGTTAGATTAGAACTGTTTTAAATTGAGGGTCTAAAAAACACTTAATTTAATCCTTCATCCTTGAACACAGCTTGCTACTGAAAGGTGTGTGTGGTGCTGTTGGGTGGAGGCTGATGTAGTATTGATGTTAGATGCTGGTTTTAAAAGCATTCGATCTAAACTAATGTATGATGTGAAATGCTACGCTAGAGCATGCTAAAGGGAACGTCCTTAGACCTGCAGGTTAAAGTCAGAGTCTGGCAGAAAGTAGAGAAACAGGTTTGAGCTCAGCCCGTTACTCACTCATCGTAGTGAAGGAGACGGCTGGAGAAGAGGCCACGCGTTTGGTTTTGGCGTTGCTGGCCCTGCATGTGTAGTCAGCCGCTTGATTCCCGTATCCCTGCTTCTCGATATCTTTCAGAGAGAGGACTGGGGCAGAGACGTCCAGCATTGTCTGGTTGTGGTACCAGCTGAAGACGGCGGCCGGGTTGGACAGGGCCATACAGCTCAGGCTGAAGTTAGATCCAGAAGCAATGAAGGGGGGAGGCTTAGCAGGACTGATGGTGACTTCCTCTGGTCCGTCTGTGGAGGAGATGCTCGGTGTCATGTCTACATGTCATCTGCAGTCTAACGAGCATCAAACTGCATTTCATTTCCTTCTTTACATTTGTTCACCTGCTCTCACTTTAAAGCATTAATAATGTTTCTGATCTGTGCAGCAAATAAATAATAATGTTCTTTTAATAAATGTTTAATTATTGTTTAATTTATAAAGCTCTGATTCTGTCCATCCAGGGTCTCTTTCATCAGTCCCACAGCTATAAATAAAATCAACTTCTGAATGAATCTGTTGGTGGCGGGGTTTGTTAGCGTTGAGTAAGCCCTCCTGAGCGGAGGCTGTGATTAATTAATAACAGGGTTAACTGCGGTCGGTGTGGTTTCACTGCCTTTCAGGTTAGTCATGAGGAAGGAGTGGAAGCAACACCACTGTGTACACAGTGTGGTTTGAGCTTTGAGAGCACACGCCTCGCAAACACCGCTCTCTGAAAAGTCACGAGGCTACAGCGAGGCCGAGGCTACGGACTGAGATCAGACGACTGCAATGCAAGTGCAGAGTACAAAATGACTGAAAACATCCTGAAAAAAAAAGGATGTGACGTGTATTTTAGTGTTTTAGTTTGGCCCAAGCCCCGCCCACTAACGTGGAGGGGGTGGAGCTTAAGATCTAGACTGCAGCCAGCCACCAAACACCTGTAAGTACTCATATACGTCTTTATACTGGTATTAACACGTCTGACGTTTTCCGATTCATTTAAAAATGATTAGCGCTGGAGTCTGTCCGTTAAGAACTGATTCACCTCCAGCAAAGATCTGCTGGGCCAATCAGATCGTGTGGGTGGGGCTTAATGTTGTGATGGACAGAAGAGTAACAGTAGTCATACACCTCATCTGAGAACGGTGGAGTTAAATTAGATCTTTAAATTACATCTTTGTGATGTTATGGCTTCTTAAGGCTGATGTTGCAGCTAACATTTGTTTGTTTCAGCTGATGTCAGTGTTTGTGCTAACGTTGCTAAAGTTGACTGACAGTTATTAGACGTTCTTGGACCCCAGCCGAGTCACTCGTGTCCTCAGGTCTGTGTAGATGTCTTCAGGCTTCAGTCTCTGCAGGAGGACTGGTTGCTCCTGCAGCAGCTTGATGCTAGCATTGTCTTTCTGTTCCCAGAAAGACAATGCTAGCTAGTTAGAGAGGGGTTACTCACAAAAAACCGTGAGGTTGAAGGGGGCGCTCTTCTTTGTCTCCAGTGCATTAATGGCTGAGCAGTAGATGGGACCCATGAGATCCCACCGAGGATGTTCCTGATGGTCAGTGTGCTGGACGTCGTCTCCTGAGATAAGAAAAGAGAACCAGTGAGAATAATGACTGAAACCTTTCTAAAAATCTAGAAATCTAAATGTAATATAAACTCACGTCTTTCTGCACCACTCGTTTGCCATCGACCACGATGTCTGCCGTGCCATTGGTCCAGGTGAACTTGCTGACGGAGCCCTTAGCGGTGCATGTGAGGATGACGGTGGTGTTGTGTTCAATGGCTTCCTGGGGGTCGGACTTGATGATGACCTCAGACACTGGCTCTGCACAGAGAACCATGGAGTTAGCATGAGGAACAGTTTGACCTGTGACCTCTATAACAACCAACCCGTCACATGACACTAGAAACGTAGCGGCTCCAGGGGCCACAGAGAAAGCACCAGGAAGTCAGATGTTCCAGCTTCATCAACAAATCTCATCATTTAAAAGTCATGTCCTGATCTTTTAGTATTCACTATCATCTGATTCTCTTCTGTTAAAAAACAGCGGTCAGTGTTTTCTTGTTGGTCATCCAGCACTGCCATATACTCCCCAATGGTTAGTGGTAATGGTGGTGGTGCAGCCTGATATGGTGGTGGTGGTGTTGGTGGTGTTGGTTGTGTTGGTGGTGGTGGTGGTGCAGCCTGATATGGTGTTGGTGTTGGTGGTGTTGGTGGTGGTGGAGCCTGATATGGTGTTGGTGTTGGTGTTGGTGGTGCAGCCTGATATGGTGGTGTTGGTGGTGGTATTGGTGTTGGTGTTGGTGGTATTGGTGTTGGTGGTGGTATTGGTGTTGGTGGTATTGGTGGTGGTGGTATTGGTGTTGGTGGTGGTATTGGTGTTGGTGTTGTTGGTGGTGGTGGTGTTGGTGGTATTGGTGGTGGTGTTGTTGGTGGTATTGGTGTTGGTGGTATTGGTGGTATCGGTGTTGGTGGTGGTGGTGTTGGTGGTGGTGTTGTTGGTGGTGTTGGTGGTATTGGTGCTGGTGGTGGTGTTGTTGGTGGTGGTATTGGTGTTGATGGTATTGGTATTGGTGGTGGTGTTGGTGGTGGTGGTATTGGTGTTGGTGGTGGTATTGGTGTTTGTGGTGTTGTTGGTGTTGTTGGTGGTATTGGTGGTATTGGTGTTGGTGTTGGTGGTGGTGGTGTTGGTGGTGGTGTTGGTGGTGGTGTTGGTGTTGGTGTTGGTGGTGGTGTTGGTGGTGGTATTGGTGTTGGTGGTGGTATTGGTGGTGGTGGTGTTGGTGTTGATGGTATTGGTATTGGTGGTGGTGTTGGTGGTGGTGGTGTTGGTGTTGGTGGTGGTGGTGTTGGTGGTGGTGGTGGTGGTATTGGTGTTGGTGGTGGTGGTGTTGGTGGTGGTGTTGGTGGTGGTGGTGTTGGTGGTGGTATTGGTGTTGGTGTTGGTGGTGTTGGTGGTGGTATTGGTGTTGGTGGTGGTGTTGGTGGTGGTGGTGGTGGTGGTGGTGTTGGTGGTGGTGTTGGTGGTGGTGTTGGTGGTGGTGGTGGTGGTGGTGTTGGTGGTGGTGTTGGTGGTGGTGGTGGTGGTGGTATTGGTGTTGGTGTTGGTGGTGTTGGTGGTGGTGGTGGTGTTGGTGGTGGTATTGGTGTTGGTGTTGGTGGTGGTGGTGTTGGTGGTGGTGTTGGTGGTGGTATTGGTGTTGGTGTTGGTGGTGGTGGTGGTGGTGGTGTTGGTGGTGGCTCCCATAGAGCTGCAGCCCGATAATCAGAGAATGTCGTGTTTCCAGTCATAATCTGGTTCAGTCAAACAAAGGTTTCAGATTTGGATTTTGGGTGGATGAGGTCATGTGTGGGTGGATGAGGTCATGTGTGGGTGGATGTTTCCAGGAGCTTTGCTGATCAAATCCTCTTTCCAATGAGAGGCCAGTGACCAACCGTCATTTCAATGGTAATCTGAAATCAGCGAGTGCTCGACCTGCTGGACTCGTTCTGGATAATCCTGGAGCTGCGGCTCTGAGCCGACGCTGTGGGAACAATAAGAAGGAGTGGCAACCAGTTCTGACTCCACTCACCTACACAACAGTCACTTTTCATGTGTGAGCCGACGGCCCTGAGGGAACGTTAATGATCTACTGCAGCCAAGCGTCCTGCGCTGGGTGCTGGGTGTGAACGAGTGTGAATAGTTCCCTGACAGCCGTCCTGATAAATACACACCAGCCACACTCATGGACACATCTGCAGACTTATATATGCTCACTGGCCACTTCATTAGGTACACCAGTGAAGTGCCTCTAATCTAAATGATGTTGAGTTAGCAGACTGACTGCAGTTACTTTATAAACTGTGCTGATGTTAGAGCTTCTGAAAACATCAGATTCATTTCATTAGCTTGGATCAAAGTATTCTATTATTTTATAGAGGTGTGACAGGAGTCAGGGTTCACTGGTGTACCTAATAAACTGGACAGTGTGTGTCTTCCACTGAAGTCTGAGGTTGATCTGAGGAGATGAAGCAGCTACATATGATGTTAATCACTACTGTACCTAATGAAGTGGCCAGGGAGCCACTCTGCAGTGGACTTATTCTGGAGGATGAGATGATGATGACGATGATGACGACACATTAGAGCCAAGATGGTGGCTGAGCTTCCACATTAATGTTTAGAACCACGCCCAGTGGCTGACTGTTATTGCTGTAAACATGTTAGCATCAAGCTAGCTGATAGCATTTAGCTCTGAGTTTCTCCTCCACCTGTCTGAGCTTTAATCTGATAAACGTTGACCATCCAACCATGGAGCTGCACACAGACTTTCCTCTCGCACTTGTAACCCTGACACCAGGTGAGTCCAGACTTTCCTCTCGCACCTGTAACCCTGACACCAGGTGAGTCCAGACTTTCCTCTCGTACCTGTAACCCTGACACCAGGTGAGTCCAGACTTTCCTCTCGTACCTGTAACCCTGACACCAGGTGAGTCCAGACTTTCCTCTCGTACCTGTAACCCTGACACCAGGTGAGTCCAGACTTTCCTCTCGTACCTGTAACCCTGACACCAGGTGAGTCCAGACTTTCCTCTCGTACCTGTAACCCTGACACCAGGTAAGGCTGCAGGGCTGCACACAAACTTCAGGTGTGAGCACAAAATGGCTCCACAGCTTTGGTATTACATGTCAAACGTGTCTTAACACCTTAACAGCAACAAGACCACACACCACCACTGCCAGGATGGGGGGGGGGGGGGGGGGGGGTTAGCCACGCCCTGAGGAGACACTCTCTGAGGCTCTTTTCTGACTTTCTGGTTTTTACTAAATCCTAAATATGAACATGGAGTCACAGGCTACCCGACACCCACCCTGTCGGGGGGGGGGGGGGGGGGGGGGGGGGGGGTCATAACTACACACTGAACCTGTCCGATGTTATCTAAAACGATCTAGTGACAAACACAGGTGTGACCAGGACACGTGACTCACCCAGGACCCGGAGCTTGATCTCAGCAGTCTGAGTCTGATCTATGATAACAGTGATGCTGTAGTCTCCTCCGTCCTGCACCTTCAGGGGCCCCAGGGTCAGGGCTCCGGTGCTCCGGTCCACTGAAGCTCTTCCGGTGTAACCGCTGCCTACCGTCACCCCCGACGGTTTCAGGGTGATCACATTAGCAGTCTTATCCTTGCCGTCGCTGTAGTTCCACAGGACGATCGCATCGCTATTTAGGTCCTTCAGCAGAGTCTTCAGGGTCACGTTTGCCCCCACGACTGCGTCCACGGGACCGTCCGGCAGGATGTCCTGAGCCGAGCAGCATCCTGAGGAGACAAGGCAGAGAAAGACAGAATGAGGCAGGTACGAGGCTGCTGGCGTGAAGCTCGACGTTTTTAATATGCTGTCGGTTCTTCTCACCCGTCAAACAGAGAACAAACACCAGCGACTTCACGGAGATCAGATCCATCCCGGACGCTTCAAGTCTTCCCAGCAGAAACAGAAAGGCGCCAGTACCTGCTGTTTTTACAGGGACACACCCAGACAAGGTGAACACCCCCCGGCCCAGGCCCGGCCCAGGCCCGCCCCCTCCGTGACTCACACACACACACACACACACAGGTCCCAGAGCCGCGTTTGAATGAGAATGAATCATGTTTAACTGACACCGCTCTGCAGCTCATCCTGGTTTATGGGCCCAGTGCGCCCCCTGCTGGTCAACGCGTGTCTGCGCTCATTCTGTTACCAGGCAACAGACTCACAGAGGTTACGAGTTAAACGTGATCTAATGAGAGATCATCTGACAGTGACGTCAGTTCAACTAAGCAGTGATGATCAACAGCAGAATGAAAGAGATTTAATTAAGATAGACATAGATAGAGATGGACATAGATAGAGATGGACATAGATAGAGAAGAGGTGTTCAGCAGGGTTGCAGTCTAAGTCCGACTTTATTTAATGTGTATATAAATGAACTGGCTGTAGAGTTGGATAAATGTGCTGCTCCGGGCCTCTCCCTCCTGGATAGAGAGGTGAAGTCTCTGTTCTATGCTGATGACCTTGTTCTACTGTCTCCTACTGAACAGGGACTACAGCTACAGCTGGACGTAGTAGAAAAGTACTGTCAGAACTGGGCCCTGGCAGGAAACATGAAGAAAACCAAAAACGCCCCAGGTGTCATGAGAACAAACACCAGTTTACCATCAATAATCATGTCATTGAACACAGCATGAGCTATACCTACCTTGGTATAACCATAACAGCATCAGGGAGTTTCAACATGGCAGTGAATGCACTAAAAGAAAAAGCTCCAAGAGCTCTTTACGCAATTAAGAGAACATTTGATCATTTGTCTGAAAATATTTGATGTTGTCATCCAGCCCATTGCGCTGTACGGTAGTGAAGTATGGGGTCCACTCAGTCATCAGAGCTTTACCCGTTGGGACAAACATCCAACAGAATCTCTACATGCAGAATTCTGCAGATACATTTTACACGTACACACAAACACACCAACAAATGCATGTAGAGCAGAATCAGGCAGATACCCACTGATCATCAACGTTCACAAGAGAACGCTCAACTTCTTTAACCACCTGAAATCCAGTCCCAGAGACACCCTCCAAACCCAAGAGCTGAGCCCAGAAAAGAGTCCCCTATGTCAGCTGGTACTGAGGCTAACTGCCCCCTCTCAGACAAACTCTGAGCAGCCTCACAACAACACTGCTCTACAAACAGAAACCAGAGCACAATATAAAGAAAGCTATCTGGAGCATTGGGAAGAAACAACTAAAAGCCAAAGTAGATTGAATGTTATCTTGGCCTTCAAAGAGATTATGAATTAGCAGAATATCTCTCTACTGTCAGAGATAGAAAGCAGAGACAGATCCTAACCAAGTACAGGCTCAGTGACCACAAACTGGCAACCCAAACAGGAAGACACCAAAAGAAAACAGAACATGTGGTCACTGTTGGACAGGTGAGGTTGAGACGGAGATGCACTTTCTCCTACAATGTACAAAATTAAATGACACAAGAGAAACTTATTGGAACAAGTTCAGCTCTTTGGTTCCAGGTTTCAAAGAGCTGGACGACCTCTCCAAACTAAAAATACTCCTCAGAGAAGGAGAGCGGGCACACCTTGCTGAGGAGAGAGAGGAGGAGGAGGAGAGGAGGAGAGGAGGAGGAGAGGAGGAGGAGGAGGAGGAAGAAGAGGAGGGGGAGGAGGAGAAGGAGAGCGGGCACACCTTGCTGCCCAGTATGTGTTAACATGAGAGACACACACACACACACACACACACACACACACACACACACTGTATATAATTAATAGAATGTTCATAATGTATATATCTGATTCATTCTGATTCATTCTATTGTTTTGTTAAGAAACTTTCATGCCAATAAAGCTCACTTTGAATTTGAATTGATTGAATTTGATAGAGATAGATTCTTTATTAATCCCGGGGAAATTCAAGCATCCAGTAGCAGTAACATACATTAAACATACAACACAAAACTATATAAAAAATATAAAGTGACTAGAAATGTTTTATACAGATATAAAACATGTTAAAAATATAAAGTGACCTGTAGAAGTTTGAGGAGAGGAAGTAGAAGGAGAGGCCTGAGGAGGAAGATGAGGATGAGGAGGAAGATGAGGATGAGGAGGAAGATGAGGATGAGGAGGAAGATGAGGATGAGGAGGAAGATGAGGATGAGGAGGAAGATGAGGATGAGGAGGAAGATGAGGATGAGGAGGAAGATGAAGAGGAAGATGAGGATGAGGAGGAAGATGAAGATGAGGAGGAAGATGAGGATGAGGAGGAAGATGAGGATGAGGAGGAAGATGAAGATGAGGAGGAAGATGAGGAGGAAGATGAGGATGAGGAGGAAGATGAGGATGAGGAGGAAGATGAGGATGAGGAGGAAGATGAGGATGAGGAGGAGAGAGGATGAGGAGGAAGATGAAGATGAGGAGGAAGATGAGGATGAGGAGGAAGATGAGGATGAGGAGGAAGATGAGGATGAGGAGGAAGATGAGGATGAGGAGGGAGGATGATGAGGAGGAAGATGAAGATGAGGATGAAGATGAGGATGAGGATGAGATGAGGAGGAAGATGAGGATGAGGAGGAAGATGAGGATGAGGAGGAAGATGAGGATGAGGGGGAAGATGAGGATGAAGATGAAGATGAAGAGGAAGATGAGGATGAGGAGGAAGATGAGGATGAGGGGGAAGATGAGGATGAAGATGAAGATGAAGATGAGGATGAGGAGGAAGATGAGGATGAGGAGGAAGATGAGGATGAGGAGGAAGATGAGGAGGAAGGTGAAGATGAGGATGAGGAGGAAGATGAGGATGAGGAGGAAGATGAGGAGGAAGATGAAGATGAGGATGAGGAGGAAGATGAGGAAGATGAGGATGAGGAGGAAGATGAAGATGAGGATGAAGATGAGGAGGAAGATGAAGATGAGGAGGAAGATGAGGAGGAAGATGAAGATGAGGATGAAGATGAGGATGAGGGTGATGAAGATGAGGATGAGGGAGGAGGATGAGGATGAGGATGAAGATGAGGATGAGGAGGAAGATGAGGATGAGGAGGAAGATGAGGATGAGGAGGACGATGAGGAGGAAGATGAGGATGAGGAGGAAGATGAGGAGGAAGATGAGGATGAGGAGGAAGATGAAGATGAGGAGGAAGATGAGGAGGAAGATGAGGATGAGGATGAAGATGAGGAGGAAGATGAGGATGAGGAGGAAGATGAGGATGAGGAGGAAGATGAGGAGGAAGATGAAGATGAGGATGAGGAGGAAGATGAGGATGAGGAGGAAGATGAGGATGAGGAGGAAGATGAGGAGGATGAAGATGAGGAGGAAGATGAAGATGAGGAGGAAGATGAGGAGGAAGATGAAGATGAGGAGGAAGATGAGGATGAGGAGGAAGATGAGGATGAGGATGAGGATGAGGATGAGGATGAGGATGAAGATGAGGATGAGGATGAAGATGAGGATGAGGATGAAGATGAGGATGAGGATGAGGATGAAGATGAGGATGAAGATGAGGATGAGGATGAGGATGAGGATGAGGATGAGGATGAGGATGAAGATGAGGATGAGGATGAGGATGAGGATGAGGATGAAGATGAGGATGAGGATGAGGATGAAGATGAGGAGAAGATGAGGATGAGGATGAGGATGAGGAGGAAGATGAAGATGAGGAGGAAGATGAAGATGAGGAGGAAGATGAGGATGAGGAGGAAGATGAAGATGAGGAGGAAGATGAAGATGAGGAGGAGATGAAGATGAGGATGAGGAGGAAGATGAGGAGGAAGATGAGGATGAGGAGGAAGATGAAGATGAGGAGGAAGATGAAGATGAGGAGGAAGATGAAGATGAAGATGAGGAGGAAGATGAGGAGGAGAAGATGAGATGAGGAGGAAGATGAAGATGAGGATGAGGAGGAAGATGAAGATGAAGATGAGGATGAGGAGGAAGATGAGGATGAGGAGGAAGATGAAGATGAAGATGAGGATGAGGAGGAAGATAAGGATGAGGAGGAAGATGAAGGTGGGGGGGTGAAGGTGAGGGTGAGGTGTGTGTTTCTGGTTCTTCTAGTTGGGTTCTAATAGGTTCTAATGATGTTCCACTGCTTGTAAAGATTAAAGATCACGTGTCTGGTTCTTCTTGGTGTCAGTGACATATTAAGATAAAACCTCCTGTTTGCTGAGTGTGACTGGTGTACCTAATGAAGTGGCCACACAATTGTTATAATGAATTATTTGCTATTATTTTCAGTCGTAGCTCTTCCGGAACCTTTGACGTCCACACAGAGGTTCCTCCGGAAGCCCTTTCCTGACGGACCGCAGTGGCTTTGTTTACTTTTTAGTGTCCGTCATTAAATTTTCCTCCAGGATCGTTTCACTGCTTTAAAGTCTCGGTTCTTCTTTGGGTGTCACCGGTTTAACGTGACAACAGATTCCGTTAAATCTAGAAATGTCCGCTGAGCCGCTGATGTCCCCGTCACCGACCTCTCCGTCCTTCCATACCGAGGGGGCGGAGGTCCTCGGCGGTGTGGACCCGGACGGCAGCCCGCTGGCGGAGATCCAGACCCTAAGGACGTTCGTTAACGAGCGGCTAACGGCGGCGGTGGACGACATCCTGGGCGCCTTCGGGAGAACCGTGGCCCGGTACCAGGAGCAGATCGACCGGCAGCGGCGACAGATGGACCGTCTGAGGTCCGGGTCCAGATCCGGGTCCTGGGAGGAGAAGTGGAACCGGGAGGCAGGTTGGAACAAATCCTTCTAAAAACTATAAAATATGATTAAATGTTTTTAATGGCAGCTGTGCTCTAAGTGTTTACAGGACAGATGTGTGTCCAGATGTTATGTCTCTACCTGCTGCTCTTAGACACGTGCTTCCTCCATATGAGCTGGTTCTGGTCCTGGTTCTGGTTCTGTTCAGGGTTTCTTCCTGTTTTTCCTTCAGGCTGCTCTGGAGGGTTCAGGTTTTATAAAGTGTCGATTAACGCCATTGAAATAAAACTGAACTAAAATAATGTAAAATCAAAACAAAGGAGTTCTGCGCATTATTTTTATCTTGTAACAGAAAAGAAAAATATTTCTGTTGGTTTGATTTTATGTTTTCATCATTTTTATTTTGACTTGTGAAAAACTAAAGTCAGTTCAGACGTGGACTGAAAAGCTAACGCTGCCACGCACGCGCACGCACACATGCACGCACGGACACACGCACGCACGTAACACATAAATGAATATTAACGTTTCAAAGAATAAATTACAAAATGATGCAAATCTTCATTTAGCACATTATGAAATAAATAACATCAGGATTGATCCACTGTTCAGTCAGACTGAAGCTTCACAGTGTAAATCACCATCAGTCACAATAATACTTTATATACTGAAATACGTCCACACAGACTGTGTGTGTGTGTGTGTGTGTGTGTGTGTGTGTGTGTGTGTGTGTGTGTGTGTGTGTGTGAACCACCTGGTGAACCTCTGCAACAGAAACATCCCATAATGTTAATGAATGCAGATGAACTTTAAACTAATCAGTACCATTAAACATGAAGTAACACAGACTGAGGTTAAGTCTCTTCTGCCTCCTGTCAGACCCTCTGCAGGACTCCTCCTGGATAAAAGACGCCCCTGTTGTCCACCAGGTTCTGGTTCAGACCGGCCGTTCTGATGACACCGGGTTTTCAGCTGCTCACATTAAATCAGAAGGTGGTGGAGAGGACCCGGATCCAGCTTCAGGTCTGCAAGCACAGAGCAAAGTCCCCGTCATGGCCGAGGAGTACGACACAGAGGACAGCGAAGACTACAGGGGGGAGGAGGCTGGACCAGAGGAGACAGCAGCAGAAGGTCAGAGGTCAGGCAGAGAGACGAGGAGCGCCTCTGACCTACAGGAACTCAAACAGCTTCCTCCTGAGTTCAGCTGCAGGGTTTGTGGCCAGTCTTTCCAGAGGATGATTTACCTGGTCGCACACACCTCGGCTCATCCCAGAGCCTGCGCCGTGTGCGGGAAGCACCTGGAGCTCAGCGACAGCCTGAAGTGCCACCTTCGAGTTCACAGGGAGACGTCGTTCGACTGCAGCGTCTGCGGCCAGAGCTTCACGCAGCGAGGGAACCTCCGGACACACATGAGGATCCACTCGGGCGAGCGACCGTTCGGCTGCAGCGTCTGCGGCAAGAAGTTCGGCCGGAGGGCGTCGCTGGTGCGCCACATCCGCAGCCACACAGGAGAGAAGCCCTACAGCTGCAGCTCCTGCGGCCGCGGCTTCGTGGAGAAGGGAAACCTGACGGTGCACCTGAGGACACACACCGGTGAGAGGCCGTACTGGTGCTCCGTCTGCGAACGGCGCTTCAACCAGCTGTCCTGCTTCTACAGACACCCGTGTGCGAATAGAGGCCTGATCTCTGCACCCGTCGGTCACAGCTGACCATGACCATGTCTTAAAGACTCGGCAGTGTCTTCTGACGTCACAGCGGTTGGAAGCTCTAAATACTCCATTACCCACAAGCCTCGGCTACAGAGTAGAAGTTTTAAAACAAGTTTCTGACTCAAATCCACCTTTATTTAAAGATCTGACATTCATTCATTTTCTAAATGTCCTTCATCCAGTGGTGAGGATTTAAAAGCATGGAGGAGCATGGACGCCACCAACCTCTGGAACCAATATTATTTTTCTGCTCTATAAATGAACTGATACTGATGTGTCTCAGGGAGGAAATGCATTTTTAATTTTAACTTTGTGATTAAATGTTTCTGCTTTTGTTCCTAATTTGTCCTGATGAGCGTTGAGTGTGGACTGTTCATCAGCCTGAGCTCGTCTCTGTGGATCCACCACAACATTAAACCAAACAATGAATGGTGTGACGTTGGTGTTGCTCTACAGTGACACAAAGCTCTGTACCTTTACCTGAAGAGCTACACAAGCAAATAAACCACACACTTCATATTCATTCTTTTAACCTGAAGCTTAAAAACACCATCAATCATTACTGGTTATTATTAACGTGTCATAGTCGCCGCCTCCAGCAGGGGCGCTGAAGGGCAGAGTAAAAACAGAGCATGCGCCACTTAACCGGAAGTGTAACTAGTAAACAAGGCGCCTGTCGGAGAAGCAGAACCTGCTGAGAGGAGACTTCCCCCGTTAGTATCACAGACTCCTCATCGCCGTCATGTCCAAGATCGAGATGCTGAGGCTGCTGATCAACCAGCGGCTCACCGAGGCCGCGGAGGAGATCTTCGGGGTGTTCGGAAGGACCATAGCGGAGTACGAGGAGGAGATCTCCCGCTCCAAGCTGGAGATCGACCGCCAGCGACGGATGCTGGACCTGAGCAGGAAGCCCCGGATCTCCCTGCAGGGCGACGGCTCAGGTCTGGGAGTTATAGTCCTCTGTGTGTTAGTACGTCACAGGCATCGTTCCTCTGTGTGTTAGTACGTCACAGGCATCGTTCCTCTGTGTGTTAGTACGTCACAGACATCGTTCCTCTGTGTGTTAGTACGTCACAGACGTCGTTCATCTGTGTGTTAGTACGTCACAGACATCGTTCCTCTGTGTGTTAGTACGTCACAGACATCGTTCATCTGTGAACGTTAACGTTACCATCACAGCTTCTGCTTTAATACTTTTATTTATTTATCTTTAGATTAAACAGGTGGTCATCACTGATGCCTCCCAGCAGAAGGTTCTAGGTTCTAATCCATGGTTCTACTGGTTCCTCTCTGTGTGTAGTCTGCATGTTCTCCCTGTGTCTGTGTGGGTTCTCTCCAGGTTCTCCAGCTTCCTCCCACCGTCCAAAGACATGCTGCTTAGGTTCATTGGTGATTCTGTCTCTCTGTGTTAGTCCTGTGATAGACTGGAGACCTGTCCAGGTGGACGCCCCCCTTTAGGGATAGACTGGAGACCTGTCCGGGGTGGACCCCCCTCTAGACCAATCACAGCTGAGATAGACTCCAGACCCCCATGAGCCTTCACAGGATGAATGAATGAATGAATGAATGAATGAATGATTAGATTAAAACATGTTCACTAGGTTTAAATGCAAGCAGCTGGAGGCTGGAGGTGTTTTTATGCTGATCAGCCACAACATTATAACCACATGGGTGTCTGTGTGGATGTTTGTATCCATCAGACCCTGACTCCAGGTCCAGAGGTCAGAGGTCAGCATTGACCCCCTGTCTGGTCTGAGATCCTTCTATCAGAACCTCTGGCTCTGGTTCTGGTTCTCCTCCTTCATTGGACCACTGTGGACCTCTTTCTTCTTCTTCTCCTCCTTCTTTCTCCTCTACCCCTCCTCCTTCCTCTACCTCTTTCTGGTCTGATTAAAGTCCAGTATCTGATGGCAGAGACCAGAAGCTGCTGCTTGGACTTTTCTTCATCATATCATATCATGCTAGGGGCCAGGTGGTGGGGCTATCTCTGGGGCCCTGGGGCCTCTGGGTTCTGCTGCTCTGGTCCAGGATGTCCCTGAGTAGCTGAGGAGGTTTTCCACCTGGACACACGTCTCTTCAGTCTAGTATAAATAAATATAAATGACGGTTCTGATTTCATCTCTCACATCCTGACTCTCTTCTCTTCATGATTGACAGTCTCTGAGCAGCAGGAGTGGAGCTCCAGCCTGAACCTGAGTGAAGAACAGCCTCCTGACATCAAGGAGGAGGAGGAGGAGGAGGAGGAAAAGGAGGAGCAGTGGTTGGATCATCAGGGCGAGACGTCTCGTACGTTGGAGCAGGACAATGTCAGTGTCATGTTGTTCCAGAGCA
>SRSE01000920.1:0-102500 GCA_005024645.1 Planiliza haematocheilus | reverse complement strand
CATTTGTGGAGATATACACCAGCGAGCGTGTGCCCCACCAGTGTTCGAGGGTGGCAGTGGTCCTGGGGCATGTCCTTCAGGAGATGGAGAGGCGGGGGCTTTGCTTTTCTCGAAAGCTGGACAAGTACAGGGAAGTGGGAATGCCCTGGTTGGAGAAGTGCATGCGCCGTCTCCCCGGAACCCTCAAGACCCCCACAGAGAAGATAAAAGTCCTGGTCTTTCTCTCCTCCGTTGCCTTGCTGGAGAACAATGAGTATGTGGACTTCAAGGCACTGGAGGCTCTCCTGAAGGACATGCCGCTGACGATGGCAAGGATGCAGGAGCTGCTCCTGCTCTCTAAGTACGTCCTGGAAAAGGGGACGCCATTTAAACTCTGGCGTCTCCATGACACCATCCCCACCAGAGTGCAGACGGCAGCGGCCAGCTCCTTGCATCCTCCACCAAGCAAGAAGCCGCGAACTGAACCAGACGACCAGCAGGACCAGAGCGACGTGCAGGCTGTGGAGGAGGAGGACCGGCCAACCACCGTCAGCAGGAGCGCCGTCCGCTTTGTGCCACCCAACTGCAGGCCAAGGTGGTCTGCTGAAGAGATGGCACTCATTAATACAGATCCTGCCGTCACACACAAAGAGGCCTACAAGTCTTACCTGTTAGGCTGTGAAGCAAAAACATTGCCAGCCAGGACCTTCAGGGCCTTTGTCCACAGGCGCCAGATAATGACTGATGACAACTGAGTGTCTGTGTGTTTTGTATGTGTTGTGCGTTTGATGTGAATAGTCAAGTTTTTTTATTTTACTCTTTTGTTTGGTTTACCAGGGTTTATACAGAGACCAGGTGTACGGTAGGTTTGACCGGCCTGTGTATGTGTCTGTGTGTTTGTGTATTAAAAAAAGATTAAAAAAGATTTAAAAAAAAATAAAAATACAACAAATACCAAAAAAAAATAAAAAAAATAAAAAAGACAAAAAAAAAAAATCCCCCACAAGGACTCTGCCTTGTCGTGGCGTGGGGGCTTGAGTGCCTCAGTGGTCCCAGGGAATCTCTGGAATGGGTGTACCCAGTACAGTTTACTACTGTAAAGTACGGCAGGAGTAAGCTGTGCTCGGTACACCCATTCCAGAGATTCCCTGGGACCACTGAGGCCAGACTAAAGAGTCCAAAAAAAACAATCCTCAAGAACCATTCCAGTGGGTGGTACCAATCGACCAATTATCGTGGTCGCGCGGTTCTAGGACCATGGTTCAATAGTTACAGCTGTTTTAACTTGTTGACGCCCACTTTCCCTGCAAAAGTGCCGTCGGACCTTATATGGCTGGAAAGCTCTCGACGAGCCCTTTCCAACGCACTCTCTCTCAGCTCTCTAGCATGATCCTAACCAAAGTTGTGAACTTAAGATGGACCAGCCAATCAAAAAATGACGTCGGCCTGCGTCGGACAGCTGCTCTACCCCCCCTAAATTGATGACGCTGAATACATCTGTGGTGGTCCCACATTTTTAGGACGCACCGTTCATGAGATATAGCCATTTTCACCCATCTTTTGATAAAAACGCCCACTTCCCGCGCGAAAGTGCTGTCGGACCTTATATGGACAGAAAGCTCTCATCAAGACCTTTCCAACGCACTTGGTCCCAGCTCTCTAGCACACTGCTAGCCAAAGTTAGGAACTTAACATCGAGCAGGAAATGGCTGAAATGACAATATATCCACAATGGAAGCTCGTACAACAAAAACAAGCATACCAGCATGTTCAGGACCATCACAAACATGAGGGTAGCCGGAGACTCAATCCTCTAGCTCTATGCAGTGACACCTATCTCGGGAACAAAAGGTCGTAGAGACATGGGACCAAGACAGTCATGTTCAGCACCCTCACAAATGGGGGGGTAGCCAAAGTCTCAGGCCTCTACAACAATGTGATGACACCTACCTCAGAAACAGAAGGTCGTGGAGACATGGGACCTTGACCAGCGTGATCAGTGCCTGTGAAAATGGGGGGTTAGACCAAATTTCGGACAACTTCCGCCAACAATTAGCATATAAGCTAACAATGCTAACACCAAAACCAACACGCAATATGGGTGTCAATCGACTCAGAATGGCCTGAAACGTACTTCTAGACATGTTCCCGAAACAACATATCACCCTCCCACACTTGGAAGAATTTCACACACCTGGCCCCTTTAGTTCCTATTGTTCAAACTTCAAACGGCCATAACTCCCAAACCGAACCTCCCACCAACTCACAATGGCATCCATCCCCCACTAAATCGGCCATGCTGAACACGCCTGTCCTGGTCCTGAGTTTCTGCGACCTTCCTGTCAAAAGTTGCCACCAAATATCACCTGACCCTGTTGGTTTTTACTTACCCTAACCACTCGTGGGGTCCGGGCCCTAATCCTGACCAGACACAGAACCCGGCCCAACTTGGATCTGGACAAAATTCCACTTTTTCAACCGACCAATCACAGCTCACCTCGGAGAATCTGGACAAACGACACGTGGCCAGAAAGCTCTCGCCGAGCCCAGTCCAACGGACTCACTCTCAGCTCTCTACCACCTTCCTGGCCAGAGTTAGGGACCAAAAACGCATCGACCAATCAGAAGATGACCTTGCACAGCCTCACACAGGGGCTCTACCCCCACTAAATCGACCACGCTGAACACAACCCGACTGCTCCCGAACCTCTACGACTCACCGCTGGCCCGTGACAGCAAACGTCGGGCGTTTTTCGCTAACCACGCCCACCCACAACCGAAAGTACCGTCGGACCTTATATTGCCAGAAAGCTCTCGACTCCAGCTTTCCAACGAGCCCACCCTCGACTCTCTACCACCTTCCTGGCCAGAGTTAGGAACTAAAAACCTATTTCAAACCACTCTATCTCCAAAACGCAAGCTCCTACAGCAAAACCAAGCACACCAGCGTGCTCAGCACACTCCCTCACATGCGCTGGACACACTTTCAGCCACATCCAACTACTTGATGACACCTATCTCGGGAAACAAAGGTCCTAGAGACTTGGGACCTTCACCAGTGCGTTCAGCACCCTCAGAAACATCCCCAGACACACTCTCAGCCACTTCTGACCATGTGATGACACCTATCTCGGGAACCGAACCTCCCACAACAAAACCAACCACACCAGCGTGATCAGCGACTGACAAAATGGGGGGACAGACCAACTTTCAGACACTTTCCACAAACTATTAGCATTCGAGCTAACAATGCTAACCGGAAATTGTACTTTCAACACCTATACCAATCGACTCCAAATGCTCTGAAACGTGCTCCTAACACTATTCTCGAACTTGATTTTTGCCACTCCACACTTAGGAAATTTTCAGCACCCGCAGCTTCCTCCATTCTGATTGGTCGACCTTCAAACCTCAATAACTCCCGAACCGAACCTCCCACCGACTCGGAACCAAGATCCGTCTGCCATAATTCGGCCACGCTGAACACGCCAGTCGTGGTCCCGTCTCTCTACGACCTTCCGTTCCCGAGATACAAACATTTCCGCCCGTTTTTTCAAAGTCACGCCCACTTACGCCCACCTCATCCGCCCACAACCTCCGCCCAGCGACAGATCCTCCTCCCATCTACCCTGGGACCTTTGAATGGAGCCTCTACGACCTTCCAGTCCAAAGTTATCCTCTTCGGTACACTTCGGTAGGGGGTACCGATTACCCCATTTACCTGTATACCTAACCCTAACCCCTAACCCTAACCCCCCCCCCCAACCCTAACCCCCTAACCCTAACCCTAACCCTAACCCTAACCCTAACCCTAACCCTAACCCCTCTAACCCCCTAACCCTGACCCTAACCCCTAACCCTAACCCTAACACTTAAAGAAGAAACAGAAAGAAACACAATTAGTTGGAAGAGGAGAGAGGAGCAGTCGGCCACAGGTGATGGACCGTGCACCTCCCTGGACCCTTCAAAGGGACTGGGGCTCAGTACCCTCCCCCTAACCAGCCAGTGCCTCCCTGTGGTGCGGACTGCTACCTTGGACTAACCCCAAGAAGGACTACCCTATCCCTAATCTCTTATCCTAACCCTAACCCCCCACCCCTACCCTCTAAGTCTTGCCCTAACCCTAAACTCAGGAAGAGGAAAGCTAACAGGGGGTGCCTAAACTAAAATTGATGGACCGGTGATGGAAAGGATGGGGGTGCCACATATAAAAACAAAGGTGTTATTAATTAACCCAAAACGGACCGGGTGGTAAGGAAGGGGGTGCCAGAAAGAAGAAGAAAAAGATAGAAGAAGAACTGAAAGTGCCAAGCCTGAAGAAGACAAAAATAAAAAGTCGAAACGTCGCGAAGCATGCATAGAGGCACAACAGAAGAGATAGAGAAGCAGCAACTTAGGGATAGCAGACAAACAAAGAAAAAAGATAGAAAAAAAAGAATAGAAACACTTAAAGAGGAAACAAAGAAGAAACAAAGTATAGAAACACTTAAAGAAGAAACAGAAAGAAACACAATTAGTTGGAAGAGGAGAGAGGAGCAGTCGGCCACAGGTGATGGACCGTGCACCTCCCTGGACCCTTCAAAGGGACTGGGGCTCAGTACCCTCCCCCTAACCCTGGAGAGCAACAGGGACTGGACGACTGCTCAACGTCGGGCGGCGGAGAGGAAATGGATCCACCTGTTAAAAACCATGGAGCCGACAGGACTAAATGAAAAATATTGAAGGAATCCATTTTATTTGTTAAAAATCAAGACTTTTACAGCATTCACTAGGGACGCTAACCTCCTTTGTCTCCCAGAATTCTTTCTATCCTACAGGTTTTCATGGGGATCCCCTCAACCTACATCTCATGAGGAGGAACCCCCCACCCCGTCTTGTTTTTATACAGATATTCCTCTCTGTGGAATATATGATTTTAAATGCATTTATGTTGGGACTTTTTTTATATGATATTTTGTGTCTCATTTTAATGCATGTGAGTTTGGTGTGTTTTTTACTTAACATTTTATACCTTTTATCTTGCATGCGAAAACTGATTACTAACCACATGAATTTTATTATTTATTTATTTATTTATTTATTTATTTATTTATTTAATTATTTATACCACAGAGAGGAATCACCTGTTTGTTTTAATAGCACTTCTGGGGACGGACCCAGGGAGGGGATCCCCTAACGAGAGGGAGGAATCCTGGGGAACGGGAGGTACATTGATAATAATTTAAGCTCCCGCGCCCGCGCTTGAGTAGGTATGATCCAGTATTCCCTTATTTTATTTTATTTTATTTTTCGATTTAATTCATTTCATTTCTTTTAATTTACTTTAGTTTTATAGTTTTAGCTTATTTTATTCAAATTATTTTATGGGTTTTACAACGATCTTCCATAGGATTTTATTTATTTTATTAATTTTAACATTTTTATTTTTTATTTGTTTTTATTTTTTTAACCGAACCCGGTTCTTTCAAAGGAGACAACAATAAGGTATTTTATACATTTTACTCCCCTGTGCCAGTGCCCTCCGCAGTGCTCTTTTGGAGCACTGCGTTTTCTACCTAACCTAACCCCCCCTAACCCTAACCCTCCCCCTAACCCTATTTTAAGTTAAGGAAGGAGGAGCACCTCTTAATGTGGTTTTAATTGATGGAGGAGACAACCTGCGCCTGTGCACTAGTACCTTTCTCAATGAGCAAAGGTAGTTTCCTTTCTCCCCCCCCGCTAACCCTAACCCAGGGGCCTTTCCCTCGACCTAACCCCCCTAACCCTTGATGCCACACTATTGGAACTGGACTCTAATGTTACATTAAAGGTAATGAATAATGTAGCTGTACTTACCAGTTTTACACAGAAGCCTGGAGAACTTGATCAGACGACCGGGGAACAATCACTTCCACCACCTGTGGAGAAAATAAGCCTACCGGTAAAACCTAAATATAACAACGTAGTGGTTGAGATGTTGGATACAATCTTACCTGTCACCCCTTCGTTAAAGCTTGATCCTCAAACCAGCATACAGGCGGGTCCTATGAGGAATACAGATAACATGATCGTGAATGACATGAATGAAACAAAAGTATCTGTCAATTCTGAGGATGATTTTCAAATGCCTGTTGCTCAATTGGATCAAAAATTGAAAAGAACAGAACCCAAGAGACATCCCAATACGAACAGAAAAACTACGGACTGGGAACTACAAGTAATTAAACCTGTTTTGTTTCTAGGGGACTCTAACCTCTCCTGTATTCCTCCTTTTGAAAATGCAGAGATTCAAGTTGATAGCTTCCCAGGGGCCACGATCTATCACATCTCTCAAATTTTGAAGAAGACTCCACCAGTGTTGGAGGTAAGGGAGGTCATCGGTGGGTTTGAATAATGGCCTTAAATGTCATCTCCCTAGCACAACAGACAAACAATTAACTCACCTGATGATGGCAACCAGAAGAGCGTTTCCCAATGCAATAATTAGAATCCCTGTAATCAATTATTCCAATAGATTGGATGAGGCTCAGCAACATTTACTGGCTCTGTTGAACCAGACAATAGTAAGAAGGTATAACTTTTTGAATGAAATTAACAAACTTCGTTTCGTACAGAACCTAGAGACCCGGTACATTGGACGCGTGATACGGCAAAATTAATTCTTGAACACTGGATGGACCAATTAAACTTATGAGGGGGGAGAAGGCGTTGCCCCCCCCCCCCCCCCTCCTCAAACATAATGGTTCTCTGTTCGTCTTTCAGGTTAAACTCAGCAGAACAGGAGATTTTAGAGAAGGGCCTGAACTTCATCCCAATGCCTCATTCTTTAAATAAAACTGAGTTAAGAAAAGATTTGTATGACTATCATTGGAGACTGAAAATTTTGGATAATTTTAATTTTGAACAGAACTTAACTTTTTTGCCTTTTAAAAACCCATCGACATGGGAACCAAAGTTTAATATCACCAGTACTTCAGGCTTTAATTAATAAGGACATTTTGACATATTGTACCTTTAGAGTGCCTAAAAATAATAACACTAAGGATAATATTATGAGAACTCAACGACAGGCCTCAACTAGATTAAAGAAAATGGATAATATTATTATTAAACCAGCTGATAAAGGAGGACAAATTGTATTACAGGATAGAATTGATTATATATATGAAGCTAATAGACAATTGGAAGACCCTAAATATTATGTTCAACTTAATCGGCCTATGCAAATGGGTACCCAAAAATTAATACATGCTAAATTTAATAAATTATATGATCTTAAATTCATTAATTATAAACAGTTAACTTACCTGTATGGCCCGGAAACTCCCCGACCACGTCTTTTTTACCTTCTGCCGAAGATCCAGAAACCTCCAGGAACTTGGTCAGTTCCCTTTAAAATACTGGCAGGAAGACCAATCGTTAGCTATTGTGGCTCGGAATCTGAATGGTTGGGTACGGAGGAGTCCTTTCAACTCTTTTTTACTACTTTAAACTACCACCATCCTAATATTAAATTGAAATATAATCTTCAAAAGGAAAAAATCGAATTCTTGGATACAGTGGTCTTCTTTACTCCATTCGTGGGAAACGAGATGAAAGGTTTAGCGACTAAGGTTTTCTTTAAACCCACCGATAGGCATGCCTTGCTACATAAAAGGAGCTACCATCCTCAACATACTTTTAAGGGTTTAATTAAATCTCAATTAATTATGTTTCATAGAATTTGTACTTACCCGGATGATGTGGAAGAGGCAACTGGGATCCTCTTTGGGGCTCTGGCCAGTAGGGGGTACTCTAAGTGCTTCTTACGAGGATAGAGGTCAAACTAATTTTCACTGAAAATAAGGAGTATAAAAGGGGAGTCTTTTACCTAACCTAATTCTTGGCCGGAGGGGGGAGATGATGAGGATTGGGGGGTGTTGTCTTCGTGGCCTTCACCTAAGCCTATTCGAGTTCCCCGGAGTAGAGAGAAGCCCTTGGAGACGGAGGAGTGCCTTCTTCAGGTGGTTTGGAGCGGCCTTCGGTTTCAAACCCGGATAAGGAGTGGGAGATTCTGCTGCGAGTGCTACGGGAAAGTGAATGTCTTCCTTTATTTACTCAACATGAACACAAGGGGAATCAGTCTCTGAACTGGTCTTTACAGCCTCGTCGTCCGGTACTTCTGCTGGGGGATTTTAATCTTTCTCGATTGCCACCTATCCAAGAGAGTATGGTCCAAGTGGATTGTTATCCGGGGGCGACTTTGTCGCAGGCTTGTCAGCTTCTTCAGAGGAATACATGAATAAATGAATGTGACGCTTTTACAGCAGGCGGTGCGGAGGCTTCTGGCGGCAGCTCGAGCAACTTTTCCATATGCCAGGGTTTTTATACCATTGATGCAGTTCCCGGGTCGTCTTCCCAGAGTTCCACGAGGTGCACTCCGTGAGTTGAATGCGATCATTGCAGAGACGGGTCATCAGATACCCTTCATGTCGGCGGGGCCATTTCATACTGGACGTGACAATGTCCATTGGACTTTGGAGCCTGCAGCTGGTGTGTGGTGTCATTGGTCGACTTTTTTGGACTCACAGGGCGAGTGAGTTCGGCCCTCACTCCCTCGGCAGCCGTATTGGATAGGTCAGTTGTAAATTTGAATACTTCATTGGATTTGTCGCCTACTCATATTTGTTTGCTCCAACGGGGGCTTTCTTTTGTGCCCACGGCCACTCGGCTAGTGCAGTTTCATGACCCATTGGCAGGGGATTTGTACCATTATCATCGACGACTGAAGCTTCGTTGTTACTTTGGAGATTGGGGGGATCTTGATCAATCACTTCCACCTTTTCATCTTTCTTCATTGTGGGAGCCTTTGGTGTGTTTTTTACAGGAGGAGCTGCGGGAGCTGATGGCTAAGGATATGGAGGATCTGGCTAGGTTTCATCCGGAGTCGGAGATTCTGAATTTGTCGTAGGAGGAGGTACAGGCCCTTCGGGAGCTCCGGGGCCTTTCCTCCGTGGCCATTAAGCCAGCGGATAAGGGGACGGCGGTTGTGTTGATGGATAAACGGGATTACGTGCGGGAGGCTATGCGCCAGTTGGGGGAACCGGAGTATTACACTCCTTTGGATGCCCCTCTTTACTTGGATACAAGGGATGAGGTGCACCGGATTTTGGATCAGTTGGTGGCTGGCCGTTTTCTTACTAAATCCCAAGTGATCTATTTGAAAGGTCAGTTCCCTCCTCGGCCATGTTTTTTCTACCTCCTTCCTAAGATACATAAGCCTCCACAGTCTTGGCCAATTCCCTTTCAAGTCCCTCCTGGTCAGCCAATTGTTTCAAATTGCGGCAGCGAATCTTATGGATCGGCTGAGCTCCTGGATTTTTATTTGAATCCCTTGTCGACACGCCATCCTAGTTTTGTTAAGGACACGGCAGATTTTGTTCAGAAAGTGAAGGAGCTCACTTTGAGCCGGACGAGACCCGCCCTGATGATTATTTGTTGGAGCTTCTTCATTTGAACTTGACACAAAATGATTTTCAGTTTAATGGCCGGACCTTTTTGCAGGTGAAGGGCACGGCCATGGGGAAGCGGTTCTCCCCAAAACCCCGTTAGGCTGGTCTGTTGGTTGAGGAGTCCGGAGGGATTTGTGTTTGGGTTGACGGGAGATGAGATGAGGTGGGGGTGTGGGGGTTGCTACGATCGTAGTGGTTAAGATTGTGCTTACCGCCTGATGAAGACACTAAGATGTTGAAACGTTGCGAAGGGCACAACAGAGGTCACAAGGAATAAAGAAGAAACTTAGAGGAAAAACAAAAGAATTAGAAAAATAATTTAAAGAGCAAGAGCTGCAGAGAGGCCAGGACAGTCTCGGCCGGGGCGATGGACCGTGCACTAACCCTAACCCATCCCCCTAAGGGGGTATGGGGCTATTCCCCTCTCCTAACCCACTTGATCCCACCAGGTGATTGACATGACAAACTGAACCCATCAGGTGATTCGTTTGCTGCTGAAGCAGTTGAACTACTTCAAACGTCACTAGTCACACGACCGAACCACGCCTTGGCACTCACACAATCACAAGCTACCGTCAGAGCCTCGAGTGTCAGAGGACCATCACTAACTCTGGCTCTCCCTGGGAGGCACTGGAAGGTAGCAAACAAAAAACACAAGAGATAAGACCAATGTTAGCAAAAGATGAATACTTAAAGGCACAAGGCGAGACCAGAGCACTGGCACAAACCATGACATACAGAACTATCTGGCACTAGAGTGAAGCCACGACCAGCCTTTTAAATAGAGTTGATTGATAATTGGCCACAGCTTAGTCAGGTGCTCCCACCAGTTGACTGCCCAGGTGAGCTTAATGAGGCAGAGAGAGAGAAAGAGAGCAAGGAAAGAGAACAAACATCAGCAGCACTTGAAAGACTTTTACCTTAATCCTCTCTATGAAACATCACAGCTACATCAGATAGTTATAACTAATACTAATAAAATTAAAGAGATTTCTATTCCTCCAGATTCTTTCATTTTCACTGCAGACATTGACAGTCTTTAGATCAACATATCTTAGATATCTTAGAGGGCATTCAGGCCATAAAAACATTTTTGCTAAATATCCTGACTATTCAATAGCAAATATTTTTTCACAAATTCAATGCACAGCTATGGAGAAGAAATTTACCCCAGCCTATGCAAATATTTAAATGGATGAATGGGAACACACAGCTCTTCAAGCTTGCCCTAAAATGTTCATTATTTTTGATATCTAGATGATATTTGTTGGAATCTGGCATCACCAGAGATGTATCACTTCATTCCATTGTATTTCTGAATACTCTCAATAACCATAATTGTTCTATAAAATTGAAAACCACTGTTGATTTGACCACAGATTTCCTGGACACTGCTGCATACAAAGGACCTCATGTTTGTTATAACCACAGGCACATAAATTGGATACTAAAATATATATTTAAAAAAATATGTTATGTTATTCTATAAATCAAGTCACCACCCTAAACATGTCTACTCAGGAATTGTCAGATCACAGCTCCTGAGATTTCACAGGGTCTACAGTAGAGAGGAGCATTTGAAAGCAGCCACTAAAGTGCTGTTCTCTACACTGTCCACAAGAGGGTACTCTCTCTCCCTTTTAAGAAAGTCACTCAGGCCTTTTAAACAGACCAGGGGCCTCATGCGTGCGCTTAAAAACGTTCCGTATGTTCTTGTTCATGGAAAAGTTCACATGTATCGAGAGTGAAATGAACATTTCCTGCCTCACGCCAGTGTCATGGCTGGTGAACGCTGAACACCTGATGTATGGCCTGAATGACTTTTTTAATTAACCTACAATGATAATGTGCAATAACAATGTACCTGTTATTTCTCTATTTCTGCAACAACCATTTATGTACAGTCACAGTATTTATTTTTATTTTTATTACTATCTATTATTCTTTACTGGGTGTTTTGGTATTTGGGCTTATTGTACTGTTTTTCTTACATGTATGTCTGACAGTGCTGTATGCGATGGAGATGTCAATTTCCCTGTGGGGACCTCCCAAAGGATCAATAAAGTTGTCTATCTATCTATCTATCTATCTATCTATCTATCTAATTCCCACAATGCATGTGAACAGGTCAACATTACAGAGCAGTTTGCAGCAAGATCTGGTTTTCTGAATATAATCGTAGCTATGGACTGCACACACATTGATATTAAAGAACCATCACATGATGAATTTGTCAACAGGAAACATTTTCATTCGATCTACGTACAGATCATATGTGATGTGCAAATGCAAGTAACCCACATTGCAGAGTGTGGAGGACATCTGACTACAGTGAGAAACGTCTCCAGGTCACTTTCTGTGAAGTTCTTTTTTCCCATCTTACTCATTCTTATGTTTTCATTTCCTACATACAAGCAGGTCTTTGTGCTTGAGGCCTCAGGCCACTTTTTACCCACTCCATTCATTTCCTATAGGAAAAATGTGAAACATCTGTAACTGTGAAACCGAATGACCAAGAGTCTTGGAAACGTGATCCATTTGACATAATTTGACTACGCTGTACACGTTGACATGTGACTCATCTCTCTACCACCTTCTGCTCCCAAGACTATGTTTTCATTGCATGCTGTTCTGTTTATTTCTTTTAACTTTTTATCATTTAGGTTCACTTATCACAACATACTCCACAGTATATATTGTTTATTCATCTGCCATGACCTAGTTAACCATCAGGATTACAAAAGCTTTAAAATTACAGATGAAAATTATGTGACGAGATAATCCTGGTTAATAAAGTCAACACAAAAGCAAATATTAAAATGGACCAAACATTGTATGGCGTTTCCATAGGATGTTTGTTAATGTTCATTATCTCTACACATGGCATGTTTTCTTGTTTGTATCATGATTATATTCTACATGTGTGCTTTACTTAGACATTTGTATGAGGGTAAGGTTTAGGTTCTTCTTTTTGAATATTTCAAATTGAAAATTGAAATATTAAAATACTGTTCTAAAATCTGTTATTGTGTTAGGTCTTCTATTTTTATTTGAAAGAAAATGAGCAGATGAAAACTACTGAGTTTGTGAAATATATGTATTTATATGTATTAACATTCCAACACAGTAGGTGGCAGGGTGAGTCACACCATAAAACACATGAAGAAGAAGGTTACCGTAGTAGAAGAAGAAGGGGGAGGAGGAGGAGGAGGAAAGGGGAAAATGAGGAAGATGAGACTGTTTTGTCTCAAAGTCCAGAGTAGAGCTGTTCATGACACGATCAGACTGTCTGGACCAACATGGACGAACAAAAAAAGATTCTGTGTGTGGGTTTAGTCTGCCTGGACATCATCAACGTGGTCAACAAATACCCTGAAGAAGACACTGACAACAGGTTAGCTCACAGGCTAATGCTAACGTTACTACTGACAGGCTAATGCTAACTCATGACAAACTGACCTATCTGTAGTTTAGTGAACAGCACAGAGCCTCAAACATCAGCCCCCCGTAGTAAACATGCAGTGGTATATTAAGGTTAATTAATCATTTATGATTAACCATATCAATAGCACAGCTAAACATTTGCTTGGTAATCATTACAGATAACAGGACACAATCATTTGAATGTTTGAATCTGAAGACAGACTAACGACTGAGATCATAACAGAGCTGATCCCAACAAATAATCTACTGACCTTGGACTTTGGGTTAGAGTCAGTGGTGGGGAGTGAAGGAATGAATCGTGTGTGGTCTACACTCAGCAGGACACGAGTTATTTATCTCTTAATGTTTACTACATGTTCAGAGAGTCTCTAAGTAAATGTGGCTGTTTCTGAGAACCTTCACATACAACATGATGGAATGAAGTCAGGCATCATTTATCATTTACACCCTTTCTGTCTCCACGTAAATCTCATGATCAATGTTTGAAATGTTTTTATTGACTGATGATCCTGCAGATGTCTGTCGCAGCGTTGGCAACGAGGAGGAAATGCTTCAAACTCGTGCACGGTGCTGTCACTGCTCGGAGCTTCCTGTGCCTTCATGGGTTCATTGTCTGCTGGTCCTGTGGCAGAGTGAGTACACGCCACAACATCAGTAAGCCTAGTACACTCACCATTACTCCAGTCAGCTACTCAGCAATAAGCAATGACAGTTTATTATATATACATATATATATTTGATCCCAGCACAACCACACAGACTAGTTCTGCTTGTAATGTAACTGCATGTGCTGTATTGATATATCATTGTGATTACCGTTTTACTGAAGTACTGAATCCAGTTGCTCTCAGATGTCTATTGTCAACAACTAACTGAAAATAAAGAAAATATGATCCTGTTATATTAATTCAATCTACTGAACATGTTCACCTGGAGCTGGATATGAAAATAAGATCCTCTCTACATGTTTTCTTTTGGAGGCGTATGGAAACGTAAACATTTTCCTGTCTGTAGTTTTATTTTGGAGGATTTTCAGAAGTTCTGCATCGATGTGTCTCTGGTATTTGAGCACAGTGCGTGTAACCTGCCCACCTCTGTGGTCATCAGCAACATCAGCACAGGAAGCCGCACCATCCTGCACATGAACAGGTGTGAACAGGTGTGAACAGGTGTGAACATGTGTGTGTCACTAACTCAATCTGTTTCAGGAACATCATCATCACCGAACAGCTCTGGCCGTCGTGTCCCATCAGTCAGAAAGGGTTTTCTGTCTGAACCTGGTTTTATTCTGGCGGGCACACTTATGTTTCCTGTCTGTGTCTCTGTTAGTTTCATCATGGCTGACTTCACACAGCGTGAAATCGATGTCTCAGCGGTGGTTTGGCAAGTCGAAGGTCAAACTCCTTGTGCATGTTGTGTGGTTTGTCCATCGAGTGGATCTCGAACCGTCGTTCTCTCTGATACGTAAGACGTCTGGCTGGTGACATAGTGTTAACTAAATACTTTCCATTTATCTGTGAATCAGGCTACAGAGCAGCATTAACAACAATGATCAGACAGACCCAGCATTAGAGGACGGGGATGGCACAGTGTTAAAACCCTGTGAACCTGAGCTCCGAGCATCTGCTGCTGCAGATAAAACAGATGGATCTTGAAGTGTTTAGTGAACACTGTTTGACTTGCCTCAAGAAAGCATGAACACTATATCCTGATCCTGAATCTGGTGAAATGACAGCCGGTCACGTTATCCACTGCAGAGAGAGGCGTTAATGTTCAGATCTCACCTTTAAATAAAGAGAGGAAGTCTCTAAACCTGAATGAATGAAGGGAACCAGACAGTGTTTAGTCTGCCCTCTGCCAGCAGCTCTCAGGGTTAGTGTCATTGAACCACCCACCACAACAAATTCCTCATGTGTGCAAACATACGTGGCAATAAATATGATTCTGATACAGCTTGAGTGTATCTCAGAGTTTTACATCAGTTCACTCTTGATGAGGGACCTGTCAGGATAAAACACATAGAAGAGAGAAGACGTGACAGAACTGTTTTCACAATGACTCTCTGAGTTTGAACAAGCAACAACATTTAAGACTGATCTTCCTCCAAAATATGACGCAAACTTTTCAAAGTTTTTACTTTGAGTCCAGACGTTCTTAGAGTCCTCCAGCGGCATGTCCACTAACAGCACGACCTCCAGCAACATGGGGGAGGGGTATGTATTCACAATATGTTACTCAGATTGAGTAGTGGAATGGAATACATTACAATTTATATTTTAGGGCATGTATTCTGTAATGGAATACATTTTAAAAATGTCCTTCCCAACACTGACCATTATCACTTTGTTTACATTCTGTCTTTGAATTCAGTCATCCATAGGTTGAACCTTTTTTATTTCCATTAATCACTGGGACCTTCCTACATTTCCTAAAACAAAAACATCTTCACCATTAAGCACTTCTTCTTTAGTCATTAAAGGAACAGTTCAACATTTTCTAGATGCCTGATGTCAGTGTGACTAGCTAACACAACTAGCTTTCCTTAGCCCAGTTTAGAGGACAAGAAACTGGAGATGTAGTGGACAGAGTCTCTATTCAGTATCATGTTGCTGCGTTCCTTTAAACGGTATTTGCAGAACAACCTATTGTTGGTTCATTGGGCGTCATCATAAAAATGTAGCTTTGAGTCATGTGAGCCTCTGCAGTGGTTCTGGGTTAATTTATCAGCAGTGATTGATTTAATTAATCGTTTGTCTGCTGAAATATGAAATAATATGTTGAGTAATCAAACTGTAATAAACATTTTTCTGTCAAAGATCAGACACCTTGCAGATCTTGAAGATTGTTTCTGTTCTCATTTTCACAAAGAATTCTTGTTTGTTTTTCAATGAATCCTGTACAAAGTTGATTTTTCTGCGGAAACCTTATTGTGTTTAAAATACACTGCCTGGCCAAAAGAAAAAAATGTTGCCACCAAAAAAACTCAAATATTTCACTTTTCTTTCTTTGATTACTACACTCATTCTCTGTCTCATTGTTTCATTAGGATGGACCCATGCAGTCATTATCCAATAGGAGGTGAATACCTCTTTAATCAGTTCAATGCAGGTGGCGACATTTTTTTTTGGGGGGGGGGCAGGCAGTATTTATGTATTCATCTTACTCTATAATAAATACTGTTAAGGACGACTGTTAACCCGTGACGACGATGATCGATTGTTAAACATTCTGATAGACTAATAATATATATGTAATAATAAAAAAAAGAAGCATGGGAGTTTAGGGTCATGGTGATGTCACCAGACTTCCAGGAACAGGAAATTCATAATACAAACTAGAGTGATGATGTCATCAGTTTGACATGGAGGGATGGCTGTATTTCTGGGTTCTTATCTTTTTTCTCTGATCACCATGAACTCTGACCTCACCTCCTGTCTGTCAGGAACCTTCCTGATGTCACGGCGGAGGATTTTTCCAAAGTTGATCTTTGTCAGTTCAAGTGGATTCACTGGGAGGTGAGTGAACTCCAAGGAGCTAGAACCCAACTAGTTCCAATAAACCTGAACAACACAAAGAACTCATCTTGATAAAATCATATAAACACGACAAAGTTCAACAAACTCACCTCAGTGTGAATAATCAGGCCAAACCAACCAGACTGACATCTTCTGACTTTCACCTCTGAAATATAAACATCTTTTAGCATGCTAACACTGAGAGCAGAATAATAATATAACTATTCTACAGCTTTAATTCAAGGGGCTGAACTAAAACATGTTTAGAATAAAATATAAAATATTTAAGAACTACATCCATCCTGTATACAACCCACTATTTACACTACAGTGTAAATGGAAAAATCTACATAAAACTAACAAAATGTTTTAAAACTGGTGGTGAAACTGTTGAGTATCGAAGACCATCAGTAGTCTGATGGATTACTCCAACCTTGAGGTGTTACCAGACAAACCACTTATTCTAAGTGGATGATGTTTTTAATTCTTAGAATAAGCTGATAATGACTTCTTCATGCATCTTAACTCCTGAAGGGCCGAAATGCTGAGGAGCAGGTGAAGATGATCCAGCAGGTCGAGATGTTCAACAATACGTTGCCACAGCAACGGCGAATCACTATCTCCGTGGAGATAGAGAAGACCAGAGAGCCGCTCTATCAGCTGTTTCCGTGTGGTGATGTGGTACGAGTCTCTGTGATGTGTGTAGGCTGAAATACGAGAACGTGGAACATGAAGAACACATTCTGTTGTTGTGTTTTCAAGGTCTTCGTCAGCAAAGACGTCGCTCGTCACTTTGGGTTCCAGTCGGCTGAAGCAGCTCTGAGAGGACTCTATGGTCGAGTTAAACAGGGGTGAGTGGAGGTTAGAGGTCAGCGGATCATTTGTTCATGCTGATGATAGTGACCTGAGCTGTTGGACTCTTAGGGCTGTCCTGGTCTGTGCCTGGGCAGAAAAAGGAGCGGATGCTTTGGGTCCTGATGGTTTAATCATTCATTCAGACGCATTTCCTCCTGAAACTATCGTTGATACTCTTGGAGCTGGAGACACATTCAATGCCGCCGTCATCTACACACTGTCCAAGGGTGAGACCTTCATGTGTCTTTTACTGCATTTGTCAACAGTGATGTTTATTGCAAATGTCAGTAGGAACTGAAATATTCCTTCTGATTATTTTTCTGCTGACATAAAGCTCTTGTGTGGGTGGATTTTTCCACGGCTACGTTTCCACTGGTCATCTGGACGTTTTGTATTTCTGTCTCATGTTATAGATTAACATACAGCAACTAAATAATAGTAATGAAACAACAAATATATTTGTCCTTAAGATCACTTTGCCAGATCAATGATTAAATGAATAAATATATTTTACATCTGTAGGTGGAAGTTTGAAGGATGCTGTGACCTTTGGCTGCAGAGTCGCCGGCAGGAAATGTGGTTTCCATGGTTATGACGGTATCAGAGAGAAGTTGACCAATGAGTAACTGAAGATTTAAACGTGGTACACAGAACAGTTTGATAAACTGATAAATGTGATTAATACATCTACATGTGATAGACAATTAACTGATATGTCACTGGTACTAATGTGACTGTAATTTATTATTACATGATAGTTAAATTACAGATAATTAACTGTGAAGAAGCTGCTTGTAAAATGGTTTTGTAGGTTTAAATGAAATGATTTACTGTTTACTTGTTGTTTTACCTGATGGAATTAAATCTGACCAATAAACAGCAGAAGTCAAACTTCTATTTGTTGTGTGAGTTGTTCTGTTGACGCTTTTTGTTTTTTAGTGTTTATCCATTTTGCCTGTGAATAATTACCATGGGCAACATGGGCTACCCCCCAGAGTGGACAGGTGGATCAGCTAAGATCTACACAGTGGACCTCTACTGACACCATGAAACACCTGATATAGGGCATCGTTTCACTCGTGGGTAATGTAGTGACTCTCCACTGACACATTAACACCATGGACAAGAAGAGGTCAAAGCATCTGGTGACCAGTTTAGAGATAAAGAGAAAATATGAGAAACATCCAAGAGTCACTAGTGCTGAGTGGAGTCATCTATTTATGAGGAGGATGATGATATCTCAGTCTCTACCTCTACCTGTACCTCTATATCTACCTCAGTCTCTTCCTCTACCTGTACCTCTATATCTACCTCAGTCTCTACCTCTACCTGTACCTCAGTCTCTACCTCTACCTGTACCTCAGTCTCTACCTCTACCTGTACCTCAGTCTCTACCTCTATATGTACCTCAGTCTCTACCTCTACCTGTACCTCTATATCTACCTCAGTCTCTACCTCTACCTGTACCTCAGTCTCTACCTCTACCTGTACCTCAGTCTCTACCTCTACCTGTACCTCAGTCTCTACCTCTATATCTACCTCAGTCTCTTCCTCTACCTGTACCTCTGTCTCTCCCTATAGCTCTACCTCTACCTGTACCTCTATATGTACCTCAGTCTCTACCTCTATATGTACCTCAGTCTCTACCTCTACCTGTACCTCTGTCTCTACCTCTGTCTCTACCTCTACCTGTACCTCTGTTTCTACCTCTACCTGTACCTCTGTCTCTACCTCTACCTGTACCTCTGTCTCTACCTCTACCTGTACCTCTGTCTCTACCTCTACCTGTACTTCTGTCTCTACCTCTGTCTCTACCTCTACCTGTACCTCTGTCTCTACCTCTACCTCTACTTCTGTCTCTACCTCTGTCTCTACCTGTACCTCTGTCTCTACCTCTACCTCTACCTCTGTCTCTACCTCTGCCTCTACCTCTATCTCTACCTCTCTCTCTACCTCTGTCTCTACCTCTACCTGTACCTCTGTCTCTACCTCTACCTGTACCTCTCTAGCTCTAGGATCAGTGTCTTGCTGAAGCCAGATGAACAAGAAGAACATGTTTCCTGATCAACAGTGAGCTCCATGCTGACATTATTTTAGTTTTAACTGATTCATCTCACATCGATCTGCTGCAGAATTCTCTGCACTGTCACTTGACTGAAGGACGGAGTGAAGACACAGTGACAGTGGTGTCATTGTCATTCAAGCAGACAGCATTACATTAAACTGTGTAATGGAACAAACCCACATCATGGACATGAGTTTATCTACATAATGTTTAGGTTCAGTGCTTTAATGTTATGCTCACAGAATCATAAGTAATCATAAATCAGCAGCACTGCCAGTTTACAGTACATGTTGAATAAATATAAATATTCTTAGAAAGAGCTTTGGTAATTTAACTATTTTACGATTAACTCATCGGTGTACATCTGTCTTTAAATACAGCGGATATAAAATAATATCAATCCTTACATATAATTATTTACTGTGTCAGTGTCTTGTTTAACGTTCAGTTGGTGCTGGTGGCGTTGGTGCTAGACTCCATCTCTGTGTTTCCTGCCACCATTTCTCTCAGTCCTTTGCTGAAGTGAAGATTTGCTCCAATTACGATGAAACCCTGCAGTGAGAAACATCATAAGGTGGGTGGAGCTGATGCACAGACTCAGATCAAACATCACATCATCAAATTGGTCAGGACCTAATGAGCAAACACACTTACGTTGTGATATTCAACCACCTCCTCGATGAAATCTATCCCATCAGCCAGAGGGATCCGAACTCCCTTCTTGGTCCAGTCTAAACACAGATCATTATCACAGTGGCATCAGGGTTTTGGTTTGACTTTAATTGTGTTGATGAATCAGATACTTACTGTTGATCAGAGGAACCACAGACATCTGCAGCATGGTCTTCAGAGGAGCCTGCAGAGGAATGAGCTACAGACAGAAGTTAGTTAGTGTTGAAATCACTGAGGAATCATCATCACTGCTCTGCCTCCGTCTGGTTAGTGTTGCACCATTTATTCTAAAATACAAATGTTGTACTTACTGCCAGAGACTCCAGAGCAGACTGGTTGGAGAAGATTTTAAACCTGAAACAGGAAAAATGTTTCAGTTATCAGTAACAAATAGAATCTAATTTACATTCTCACACAAGCATGCCTTAAAGACATAAAGGCTTGGATGACCTGTAATTTCTTACTCTTGAACTCAGACAAAACAGAAGTTATTGTATTTGGTCCTAAGCATCTCAGAGATTCATTATCTAATCACATGGTTTCTTTGGATGGCATTACCTTGGCCTCCAGTACTACTGTGAAAAACCTTGGTGTTATATTTGACGAGGATATGTCCTTTAAATGTCACATTAAGCAAGTAACCAGGACTGCCTTCTTTCATCTACGTAATATCATCAAAATTAGGAACATCCTGTCTCAGAGTGATGCTGAGAAACTAGTTCATGCATTTGTGTCTTCCAGACTGGATTATTGTAATTCATTACTGTCTGGCTGTCCAAATAACTCTTTAAAAAGCCTCCAACTGATTCAAAATGCTGCAGCAAGAGCATTGACAGGAATCAGCAAGAGAGATCATATTACTCCAGTTTTAGCTTCTCTTCACTGGCTCCCCTTAAAGTCTAGAATAGAATTTAAAATCCTCCTCCTTACATACAAGGCCCTTAAAGGCCTAGCTCCATCATATCTTAAAGACCTCATTGTACCATATTATCCCAACAGATCACTTCGGTCTGAAAGTGCAGGCCTACTTGTGGTTCCTAGAATTTTAAAAAGTAGAATGGGAGGTAGAGCTTTCAGCTATCAGGCTCCTCTCCTGTGGAACCAGCTCCCAGTTTGGGTTCGGGAAGCAGACACTCTCTCTATTTTTAAAGTCAGGCTTAAGACTTTCCTTTTTGATCAAGCTTATAGTTAGGGCTGGACTAAACCATCCCTTAGTTATGCTGCTATAGGCTTAGGCTGCTGGGGGACAATGCACCAAACACATGTTCTCCTTCTTTCTTCTCTCTCCTCTCTCGTGTCCTCCACTTTCTTTTCTCTGGCACAGAGCTCCTCCCTCTAAATTCCTATCTGTTACTAGTCATGACATTCTGTGCTATTACTATGTAGAATGTTTACTGCTGCTCTCCCTTTTTCCGAGTATCTCTGGCCTGGAGTTGAGAGTTTCCTGTGGAGCTCCATACTACATCTGTTGTCGTGGTCTCATCATTCTGCCCAGTCTCCATGGAATCCTGCTGTTATCCACTCCTACCTGAATGAACGATTCTCCAACCTGCTGATGATTCCCCTTACATTTTCTAACCGTCATTAACATCATTAGTTTGTACCATAGCATCCCACCTGTATGCTTTAGTCAGATGTGTGTATCTATGACAGATGTATGTTTATCTTGCTGTTCTCTTTCTCTGTCTGTACCTGGCTGGCCTTAGGCAGAAGGGTCCCTCCATATGAGCTGGGTTCTGCTCAAGGTTTCTTCCTGTTAAAAGGGAGTTTTTCCTTGCCACCGTCGCCTGCGGGCTTGCTCTGGGGGTTTTAGGCCGGGTCTTGTAAAGCGTCTTGAGACGATTTGTATTGTTTTTGACGCTATATAAATAAAGCTGAATTGAACATAATTTTTGAGACTGTGGGCCATAACACAGAAATACCAGACACTGGTTTTATGTCCATGAGGCTGAGAGTCCTACAAGAGAATCGAGACCTGAAAACAACCACAGAAACACTCTGCCTCACTGATGTCGTCTTCAATACCATTAACCTGTCATTCTCCATCAGTTAACTATTACTGACCTGAAACATTAGCATTATTAGTATTATATCGAACAGCATGGGGAGCAAGGACATCATGGCTGTGTGTACAGGTGAGGCTCTCATCACTGGATCAAATATGGTCTTATCACAATAAAAAACAGTTCATCAACCAGTGACGCCGACTTTCAAAGCCAGACATAAAAGTGTTATGGGTAAAACTCCTGTAAAACAGAGGACAACAGAGGACAACAGTCTTTAATGTGCCTTGACACTGCTGAAATAGTAAGGTAATGTGTTCACAGCTGTAGCTTAGACTAGTCAGGGCCATCTGGTTTAAGGGTCCAGGTCAGAGGCAAGAGCAGGACCCCACAAAGATAGCAGTTAAATGTGTCTACCTTCTGAGATCAGCATGAACCGCCAGACGCTTTCCTCTCATGGAAACTTTGGCATTAAACTTGGTTTCCTGGAGGAGAAGAAAAACACAATGATAATGTTTTTACTTTACACTGGTAGAAACTAAACTCCAGTCTGTGATGCTGCTGGTTAAACCGGAATGAGTTCAATGAAAGCAGCAGTTTGTGTCAGAACCAGAAGTGAAACTAAAACACGTCTTTCTAGAGGATCAGTGTCAGTAAGAGGACACTTGATTCATGCTGCAGACTGTCTGAAGAGTGAAGCTGGTTAAACTCTGATCAGTAAGCTGGTCTGGACTGATTGACAGGCTGCGTGCTGGTCCTCTTTCTAGTCCACGTGTCCAACAGTACGACACTGCTTTCATTTTAAACTCATGTGCACCAGCAGGTGTGTGTGCTGCGTACCATGGTCATGCTGCTGAGCTGAACCGGAGGTTGACCTGGAGGCAACACCATCACTTTGACAATCGCTGTCATGACAACAGTTGCTCCTGATGTCTTGATGGATGTTTTGGGCGGCGAACTGACTGCGAGCTGCAGTGACAGTGGAGCGTCCACCAGAGCAGGATTCTAGCCAGGGAAGAAAACCACATAGTACACAGTACGATTCAGTACTACCCCGTACTACCCAGTACTACCCAGTACTACCTAATACAACCCAGTAATGAATTATACTTTAGTTGTATTCAGTACTATAGTAAATAGTCCTCAATATTAGTATAACCTGGAGTGACAGCTTGTGAAGGAAGACTAAGACTTTCCACTCTATTCTGATCTCTACTGTCTCTTTGTTTCCAGTCTATTCTGATCTCTACTGTCTCTTTGTTTCCAGTCTATTCTGATCTCTACTGTCTCTGCTTTGTTTCCACTCTATTCTGATCTCTACTGTCTCTTGTTTCCACTCTATTCTGATCTCTACTGTCTTTGTTTCCACTCTATTCTGATCTCTACTACTGTCTCTGCTTTGTTTCCACTCTATTCTGATCTCTACTGTCTCTTTGTTTCCACTCTATTCTGATCTCTACTGTCTCTTTGTTTCCACTCTATTCTGATCTCTACTGTCTCTGCTTTGTTTCCACTCTATTCTGATCTCTACTGTCTCTTTGTTTCCACTCTATTCTGATCGCTATGTCTCTTGCTTTGTTTCCACTCTATTCTGATTTCTACTGTCTCTGCTTGTTTCCACTCTATTCTGATCTCTACTGTCTCTTTTTCCACTCTATTCTGATCTCTACTGTTCTGCTTGTTTCCACTCTATTCTGATCTCTACTGTCTCTTTGTTTCCACTCTATTCTGATCTCTACTGTCTCTTTGTTTCCACTCTATTCTGATCTCTACTGTCTCTTTGTTTCCAGTCTATTCTGATCTCTACTGTCTCTGCTTTGTTTCCACTCTATTCTGATCTCTACTGTCTCTTTGTTTCCAGTCTATTCTGATCTCTACTGTCTCTTTTGTTTCCACTCTATTCTGATCTCTACTGTCTCTGCTTTGTTTCCACTCTATTCTGATCTCTACTGTCTCTTTGTTTCCACTCTATTCTGATCTCTACTGTCTCTGCTGTTTCCACTCTATTCTGATTTCTACTGTCTCTTTGTTTCCATTCTATTCTGATCTCTACTGTCTATTTGTTTCCACTCTATTCTGATCTCTACTGTCTCTTTGTTTCCACTCTATTCTGATCTCTACTGTCTCTGCCTTGTTTCCACTCTATTCTGATCTCTACTGTCTCTGCATTGTTTCCACTCTATTCTGATCTCTACTATCTCTTTGTTTCCACTCTATTCTGATCTCTATTGTCTCTGCTTTGTTTCCACTCTATTCTGATTTCTACTGTCTCTTTGTTTCCACTCTGTTCTGATCTCTACTGTCTCTGCTTGTTTCCACTCTATTCTGATCTCTACTGTCTCTTTGTTTCCACTCTATTCTGATCTCTACTGTCTCTGCCTTGTTTCCACTCTATTCTGATCTCTACTGTCTCTTTGTTTCCACTCTATTCTGATCTCTACTGTCTCTGCCTTGTTTCCACTCTATTCTGATCTCTACTGTCTCTGCCTTGTTCCACTCTATTCTGATCTCTACTATCTCTTTGTTTCCACTCTATTCTGATCGCTACTGTCTCTGCTTTGTTTCCACTCTATTCTGATTTCTACTGTCTCTTTGTTTCCACTCTATTCTGATCTCTACTGTCTCTTTGTTTCCACTCTATTCTGATTTCTACTGTCTCTTTGTTTCCACTCTATTCTGATCTCTACTGTCTCTGCCTTTTTTCCACTCTATTCTGATCTCTACTGTCTCTTTGTTTCCACTCTATTCTGATCTCTACTGTCTCTGCTTTGTTTCCACTCTATTCTGATCTCTACTGTCTCTGCTTTGTTTCCACTCTATTCTGATCTCTACTGTCTCTGCTTTGTTTCCACTCTATTCTGATCTCTACTGTCTCTTTGTTTCCACTCTATTCTGATCTCTACTGTCTCTGCTTTGTTTCCACTCTATTCTGATCTCTACTGTCTCTGCTTTGTTTCCACTCTATTCTGATCTCTACTGTCTTTGTTTCCACTCTATTCTGATCTCTACTGTCTCTGCTTTGTTTCCACTCTATTCTGATCTCTACTGTCTCTGCTTTGTTTCCACTCTATTCTGCTCTCTACTGTCTCTTTGTTTCCACTCTATTCTGATCTCTACTGTCTCTGCTTTGTTTCCACTCTATTCTGATCTCTACTGTCTCTTTGTTTCCACTCTATTCTGATCTCTACTGTCTCTGCTTTGTTTCCACTCTATTCTGATCTCTACTGCTTACCAGCATCATGATGGTTCCAAAGTAGGTGGTTCTCAACAACATCTCTAGATCTTTGGGCATCTGAAGGACACAACACAAACAGTGAAGTTCAGACCAGATCAGTTCAGTTCAGGGACAACATACTGATAAGTGCTCGTTGAGAGACAACCTTCTCGTTGACGATATGCATCTGAAAGATTCCTGCTGTGTAGTACGAGAACATCCCGCTGTCAAAGAAGAACTCAGACAGAGCCAGGTAAACCATTCGGTCATACTCCCTGATGACTGGCTCCACAGCATAGTTTACCAGCGTGGCGTTCTGCTGAGACAGGTCGTAGAACATCCCCTAGAAACAAAGACAGACGGTTGGTGCCTGACTCATCGCTCAGTCACATCAAGACATCTGTCTGAGTCTCACCCTGAAGTGCATGTCCAGACTCCGGGATGAAACCACTGGATCATCAATGAGGGAATAATCGATCCCAATGTATTGATCAACCTCTGTCCTCACAGGGATCGTGTCCAACATCGAGTTGACATGGACCAGAGCAGCGTGATTCAGAGCTGGACAGATCTGAGACAGAGACACATGGGACAGAGGCGGACAGGTCAGAGACAGAGACAGAGACAGGTGGGAAACAGACAGACAAACAAGACACAAAGACAGACAAGTCAGAGACAGACAGATAACACACCTGTTTGTTGAGGAGGAAGCGCATGCCTGTTGTCAGAAATCTGGCTAGGAAGTCATAAACTCTCCTGAAAGAAACACGTCCACACATTCAGGTCATTTATTTTTTTCTTATTGTTATCTAGATATTATTAAACTTTTATTTATTTTTCTTCACGAGGTTCTATCATCAGCTGATTGTCTCCATGTGGACAATCAATCTATCAGCAGTATTATTGATTGTGTAAGGGTTAAGGGTCAGAGTTTATGGGTTAGGTTAGGTAAAAAACGCAGGGCTCCAAATGAGTACTGCGGCGGGCACTGGCACAGGGGAATAAAATGTATAAAATACCTTATTATTGTCTCCTTTAAATTAACCGGGTTTGGTTAAAAAATAAAAAATAATAATAAAAACAAATAAAAAATGAAAGAAATAAAAGAAATAAAAATCCTATGGAAGATCGTTATAAACCAAATAAAATAAATTGAATAAAACAAGCTAAAAACTATGAAACTATAATAAATTAAAAGAAATAAAAGAAATTAAAATAAAATAAAGGCTATGATAAGGGTTAAGGTTTATGGGTTAAGGGTCAGAGTTTATGGGTTAGGGCTATGATAAGGGTTAAGGGTCAGGGTTTATGAGTTAGGGCTATGATAAGGGTTAAGGGTCAGGGTTTACTGAGCCTTACCCGAGCGTTCCACTGAACTTTGCTTTCATTCTGGTGATTTTAGCATCACAGGTGATGTTATTGATCTTCAGTCGTCCTTCATCATCTCTGATCAGGTTCAGAGCCGTGTTGATGTTTACTCCCTCAGCTGATGCGTTGATGTTTCCTGTGTCATAACTGAGAAGCCACAACAACAACAAGACTGTGAGCTGAGACCAGAGCCAGTGAAGAACAACATTCTTCAGCTTCATGTTAGCTCCATCACCAGCCCAGACACTCTGCTGCTGATGGATGTAGTTTGACAGTTTGTCGTCTTGATGGCTCTTGTATTAGTGACAGTGGTTCCTGATAATCCTCAGCAGCACCTTCAGGTCCAACCTCAACCATCCACCATCAGACAAACCTATAACCAGCTCCATCACGTGACCATGACCCAAACACTTCTGTCAGAGATAAACTGCTGTCATCAGATGAGACTGACCTTTTCATGTAACTGATCATATTAGACATCAACAGTGAATATAACACAGTGACTGGAGAACTAGAACATCCACAACAACCAGATTCACTCATCAGCAGGTATCCACGCGTACCTGAATGCATCATTCCTATTTTTTCTTGTTTAGGTTTCTGCCTGTTTTTCTCCTTGGTGCTGCTCACGGTTCAGAGTACGTTTTGTAAAGAGTCTTAAGACAGTTTGTTTTGTCATTGCCGTTATATATAAATAAAATTTAAATGAACGTCATCATCATCAACAGCAGACATCTTCATCATCGCCATCATCAACCACAGACCCCCTAACCCCAACCACCCTTGCGACATTCCCCAGAAGACAAGCGGTTACAGAAAATAAATGAATGAATGTTCTTGTCTCAGTGGAACAATTACTTAAATCTGGAGAACTTACAAGAACCAGTAGAAGATCTGTCGGTTGAAGCTCAGTGAGATCGACGAGTTCTGGACATCAAACAACAAACCGACTCCAGGGATGAATCGCAGATCAGCGTGAGTCAAATTCAACTCTTTTATCTTCACACTGAGGAGACAACAGGAGGACAGAGGGACAGTGTTAAAGCAGCTGGTGTTGATGGCTGACGTTACTAATGTCACTTATCATTCATACTCAGTGATGGTGTACTGGAAGCGTCCTTCTTCGCCCTTCATCTCTGGCATACTTATGTTACTCAGCTCCTCTTCAACAAACTTCTGAGTCTCGAACTTCACTGAAAACACAAAAACAAACAATAACACGTCCGTGTGTGCTGAATGCTTAAACCAAACAAACAACTCCAGGGTGCAAAGCTGCGATTTCTCTAACGTCCATTATGCTTTTATTCTGATTCTGTTCTGAATCTTTAGTTTTTAATTATTATTAAACTACACTGTATTTATGAATCCCATAATCCCATAATACTCTCAGCTGGCCAGTAGTTACAGTCTAGCTAGACACTCAAAGAAAACCCTGGAATTTGTTTTAGATGTACTTTCATGTTTGATCATTAAACATTTAAAGATGTACTTAAATGGGTCAGTGTTTCAAACTGACTCCTCCACGGTCAAAGGTTTATATTCTGCTTAACAGCTACATGCATAGACTTACACATCTCCAGTCCTTTGTCCGTGATTCGTATTTTACAACCAGCAGGTTCAGCAGTGGCCATGATGAAGGGCAACGAAGAGAAGAAGAAGAAGCAGAACAACAGACAGGAAGTCATCCTGATCCACAACATGGCCGTCTGAAACAAAAAAAATGATTCAAATGATTAGATCTTTTCCTGCTGAAATGATTCAGCTCAGATGTTTCCGGAAGGTGACGTCTTTGTCATGTGTTGACTCAGGTTTGGTTTAGTTCCTGGTTTAGTTTAAATAAATCAGGTTTGAACGGTTAAAGAAGAACCAGATGAATGTTTAGGAACGGCCAAGTCAAAGTCTTGACCTTAATCCAATAGAAACCTGAAGCAGCAGTTGATGTGAGGAAACCCACCAACATCTCAGAACTGAAGTGGTTCTGTTCTGAGGAACCAAGCTGCTGGAGAACACTGATCAGCTGTTACCAGGAGGAGGACACAGCAGAGACTGGACACCAGGCTTCAGGGTTAGTGAGTAAACAAGTACAGTACACGTATGGTTTCTGTTCCATTTTTATGATTGCTTGGGTTTTCTTTGGCTACTTTTCAGGATGAGTCATTTTTATGCAGAGCTAGATGTAAATACTTTAAAGCAGCGCTCCATAACAACATTAACAACATTAGCATTGCTCCAACAGATCTGATGTTTGGACACTGAGCTCAAAGTTAAAGCATATGTTTCCTCAGCTCTTTTCTTTTTGTAACATCTGACACCGTCCACAAACAAACTGCCCTCTGGTGTGATCAGGACGTCAGGGGTCATGATTGACACATCAGAGGGTTGTTGTTGGTCCACAGCATCCAGCTGAACACATTCCTCCACATAAACACTGCTCAGCTTGAACTGCAGTAACCCCCACACAGGAAACCTTCCACAAACCAGTTTAGTGTTCAGGACAGAGCTCCAGCCTCCTCTCAGCTTCCACCACAAAACTCATGTTATTTAAAGACTGAACCACTGAAAACGTAACTGTTTGAATGAGAACTCAAACTGCTGTTGTCCTACAGCTGTCTCTGAGGTTGAGGTTATGAAGCCCACTAAGACACTGGGTATTAGTGGCGTCCTCTGACCCAATCTAAAATCTCTTTTATTTATAACAGCATCTGTCCTTCTTGTCATCGCTATGATCACATCAGAGATTAGTCTATAAATAACTTTGTCACTTCACTAAAAATTAAAAGTGTCACACAACAGGACGTTGGTCATCTGCACTGTCTCTGAAAAGTCCAGACAAACTCTCAGTCTTTAATTACAGCTTAGTCCCCTCCAGCTGCTGCTCCACATCTGGACCAATGCTTTAATTAAAGGCTTTAGATCAAAGACTGAAGGCTGAGCCACGAGTCACCGCCTCACTCATCCATTCATTCACTCCTTCATGTAACACACACTCCGTTTACAGTAACTTAACTTTCATCTGAACAAGTTAAAAGTCAGATAAACATAATTAACCTCACCCTCTACAGCAGGCCTGTAACCATTTAGACGGTTTAGTTTGTATTTCAGAATAAATTACGTTTACAGTCGTGACTAAAAACAGTTCAACCTTCATACAGACGCTTGATGATCGATGTCAGCACACATTTAAAATGATTCAGTCCAGATCTTTAAAAGAGACACACACGGGACAATTAAAATCTCTAATGAAGGTCTGCTCACCTGTCCATGACGTCTCTGTGTCTGTCTGTCTCTCTCTGTCTCTGTCTGTCTCTCTCTCTCTGTCTCTGTCCGTCTGTCTCTGTCTGTCTGTCTCTTCCTCTCTGTCTGTCTCTCTCTGTCTGTCTGTCTGTCTCTCTCTGTCTCTCTGTGTCTGTCTCTCTCTGTCTCTCTGTGTCTGTCTGTCTGTCTCGGTCTGTCTCGGTCTGTCTCTCTCTGTCTGTCTCTGTCTGTCTCTCTCTGTCTCTCTGTGTCTGTCTGTCTCGGTCTGTCTCTCTCTGTCTCTCTCTGTCTCTGTCTGTCTGTCTGTCTGTCTGTCTCTGTCTGTCTGTCTGTCTGTCTGTCTCTGTCTCTCTCTGTCTGTCTCTGTCTGTCTGTCTCTTCCTCTCTGTGTCTGAGTGGTTTCAGTAACAGCTGACCTTTCCTCTGAATGTGTCGATGATGAAACTCACAGATTTTGAAGAACGAATTCCTTTTCTTCTTCACTTGTTGGTGTCTGTCCTCTCTGTCCTCTGTCCCCTCTACCACCTCTCTCTTTCTCTTTTATCCCGTGGGACTGACTCCTCCTCCTCTTTTTCCTCCTCCTCCTCTGGGGGAGACACAGATTTTACTATTTCTTTCAATGTTTCTGTTAAAAAAATATTTAATTATTTTTTACTAACTGTTGACAAAGTTAGATAAACGGATGGATGGACGGATGATGACATGTGTCCTTTTAGTCCATCCTGTTTCCTGTCCTCCAGGTCAATGTGCCTAAAACTCAGCTCTCTCCAGGAAAATGAAGGTTTTCCAGGAAGTTGCAGATGTTTTCTGTCATAACGACAAACATCCCATAAATCCCATAAAACAGTCCTAGTCATTGTTCTGAGAAAACAGCTGTTGCAGGACGCCCCATGCTGGACATCAGCAGAGACGCTGAAGACGGTTGGTTAGGGGTTAAGTGGTGGAAAGTTTGATTTGCTTTAAAGAGGGGAGGTTGAAATATATTCATGTCAAATAGAACGTTTTACTGTTCATTTAAACGTCTGTGCCTTAAAAGCTGTATTTATTGATTTATTTCTGTCCACGTAATATCTCTGATATATTAGAGTTCAGACAAATTATAAAATGATTAAAAGTTATTTACTCATTTAAATTATTCTTTTACTCTGTCAGTCCAGTTGGTGGCGCTGATGAACCCTCAGGTTGTTTCATCAACACTAACGAAGAAGAAGAGAACCGGAAACAAACTGCTGCCACTTCCGGTTTCCGTCAACACGTGTGTGTGTGTGTGTGTTTATCAGCATCTCTGGACCTGGACCTCCTCAGAACCAGTTTAGGAACGGTTATAATCCGCCATGTTGGAGCAGCTCGGTCTGATCGGAACTATCCGGGACGAGGACCAAAGTCCGGACGAACCCGACTCTGAGTCCGACCAAGAGGTGAGTCTGTCCGGCCAGACACGGTGCGTCCAGGCCGCTAGAGGAGAACCAGAGTCCGGCTGGAAAACAGCAAATTAAACGTGAAGCGAAACGATCAATACTATAAAGTGTGATGGTAACTGACATTTATGTATTAATTTATTAGTTACCTTCAGTCACTGATATATCGTCAGTAATAACGACTGTGATTCATTAAGCAGTTTATATTAACAACAAAAGAAAAACAGTTTAAACATTTAATTATTATTGTCTTACAGTCGACCATGCTGACTATTTATAAACTGTAATGAGTACTTTTATTCTGTGTTACACATTTTAAATTAATCATTATGTTTGGAGTCGATGAGCTGACGGGTGACATTTAACATGTGAGTAGAGAAGTTAAACACCAGCTTAGGGTTAGGGTCACAGATCCTGAAGAACCCGCGGTCACCCGTGGTCACCCGTGGTCACCCGTGGTCACCCGTTGTCACCCGTTGTCACCCGTTGTCACCCGTTGTCACCCGTTGTCACCCGTTGTCACGGTCCAGGAGCAGCCCATCGTCCTGAACAGGAAGAAAAAGTTTGGGAGTCGGGGGTCAAAAGACTTTAACGTTGGCTTTGAGTTTGGAGAGAGAGACGTGGATCATGATGACAGCTGGGTGATGGCAGACGTCATGAAACAGCTCAAGCACAAGGTAGAACCTCTTTCACCTTTCCTTTCTGTCCTAATTGTGTTCCTTCTTTCCTGTTTTCACTGTCATTTGATTTTTGATCAGATAATAAAAAGTGACCCCAGGTCTTGGAGTTCTCGTGTTCTTCTTCCACATCTATGACCTTCTCATTTATTGCTGTAATCAGAATAAAGGAGAAGCTGCCTGGTGTTCTCTCAGAGGAACCACCTGAACTTCAGCTTAGTAGCGGTCACACTGAGGAAACACCACCACGATAACTCTGTTCTGTGTTTGCAGAGAATGGCGACGACTCTGGACCAGAAAATTGAGAAAATCAGGAAGAAGAGGAAAGCTGAGGTAGGTCCATGGTTCTACTTCCTGTCTGACTGGGTTCTACTTCCTGCCCGGTCTGGTTCTATTTTCTGTGGTTTGCTTCTGATCTGCAGGAGAAGTCGTCTTGCAGTGCTGGAGAAGGTTCCTCAGGGCAGAACCAGGAGGAGGAAGATGTGAAGCCTTCTGTAGAAGAGACCGATGGAGCTGATAAAGATGATGGTGAGGACGAGGACGATGAAGATGGTGAGGACGAGGACGATGAAGATGAGGAGTTTGGTTCCAGTGATGAGGAGATTCTGACTAAATCAGGTGGCTTTTATTTCTCACTGACTCATGTCCTGGTTATAAATAAAGTGAGGCTCAGTTATGAACGTCCTGTTTCCTGTCAGACACTCTGAGAGAAAAGGAACGACGGGGAAGGAAGAGGAAGGCTGAGGAGGAGGTGAGGAAGAGGAGGCAGTGACGTGTCATGTTGGTGTGCTGGTTACCGTGGTAACAGCTGTGTTTGTGTTTAGGCTCCAGAGTCATTCTATGAAGATGCGTCTCAGTACGATGATCAGCTGACATTTGATGACATGAATCTGTCCAGACCCATCCTAAAGGTAAAGAACACAAATGAAAGGACCAAGCTCAGGTGACGGGCCACACCTGGACCCGGCGGTTCCGGTCCCACACGATGCGGCTGCACTCGTAGTTCACGTGTGTCTGGTTGGCTTCATATAAATCAGGCAGAGTCGCTTCAAACGCCTCCAGCTCTGGCTTCATTTACAACCAGGACCCAGGTCCAGCTGCTGGTCCGAGGTAGGCTGGTGTTCACCATGTGATTGTGGTGTTGGTGTGTCCCTGCAGGCTGTCACCGCTCTGGGCTTCAAGCAGCCAACCCCAATCCAGAAGGCCTGTGTTCCAGTGGGTCTGCTGGGCCGAGACCTGTGCGCCTGTGCTGCTACTGGGACAGGTAACGTCACCATACTGGGACCACTACCTCATACTGGGACCAAATTAACTGACTAGATGAATTCCGCTCCTCAGGGAAGACAGCCGCCTTCATGTTACCTGTGTTGGAGCGCTTGGTTTATAAGCCCAGGACGTCTCAGGTGACACGGGTCTTGGTTCTGGTTCCTACCAGAGAGCTGGGAATCCAGGTCCACTCTGTCGCCCGTCAGCTGGCCCAGTTCACCTCGATCACAACCTGCCTGGCTGTTGGTACGACTGGTTACTGACCGTTTACAAACTGGTTTTATCATCTGTAACTTCATCTCGTCTCTCTGGCCTCTGATCACCTGCTCTGACTCGCCGTGTCTACAGGTGGGTTGGACCTGAAGTCTCAGGAAGCAGCGTTGAGGGCGGGGCCTGATGTTCTGATAGCTACACCAGGTCGGCTCATCGATCACCTTCACAACACACCGAGCTTTGAGCTGAGCCACATCGAGATCCTGATTCTGGACGAAGCCGACAGGTAAAGCCGACACAGGAGGACGTCAGAGAGAACAGTCTGTCCTACCTCCAAACGCTCACCTGTGTGATTCTACCTGGTTCTTTCAGGATGTTGGATGAGTACTTTGAGGAACAGATGAAGGAAATCATCAGGTTATGTTCCTACAACCGACAGACCATGCTGTTCTCTGCCACCATGACAGAGGAGGTATGCACCGGCATCATGTGACCTGTCTGCTGGCGTCTAAAGGTGTCTCACGGTGTCATGTGACATGTCATGTTTCCAGGTGAAGGACCTGGCTGCTGTGTCCCTGAAGCAGCCAATCAGGATCTTCGTCAACAGCAACACTGACGTGGCCCCGTTCCTTCGGCAGGAGTTTGTTCGGATCCGACCTCACAGAGAAGGAGACCGAGAGGCTGTGGTGGCTGGTAGGGACTGGTAGCTCTGCAGGTTCTACCATGGTTCCTTAATGTTCTACTGTTGTTGCTCTGCCACTGACTGTCCTCACTGCGTCTTCAGCTCTGCTGACTCGGACGTTCCAAGATCATGTGATGTTGTTCACTCAGACGAGGAAACAGGCTCACAGACTGCACATCCTGCTGGGACTGATGGGGCTGAAGGTTGGAGAACTGCATGGAGAACTGAGCCAGAACCAGAGACTGGAGAACCTCAGGTACACACACAGAACCACAGACTGGGGAACCTCTGTGTATTTTCATTCAGGAACCATTTGAGACATTTTCACTAGGGACCTAACGTTCTTTATTTGCTGTCCTTTGTTGTTCTCCTGGTTCTCCAGGCGTTTTAAAGATGATCAGATTGATATCTTGGTGGCAACAGACGTAGCAGCCAGAGGTCTGGACATCGATGGAGTGAAAACGGTGAGGATCCTGTAGGAGTCACTGGGTTCTGCGTTCAGTTCCTGCATTAAGGTGGTGTTGGTGAAATGTTCTGTAAAATAGTAGAAAACAATATGTTATTGATGTTCTTCTATTATTTGATCTGATCCAGATCTTTGAACATCGAGTCCTCTCTGGTCCTAAACGTCCTAGAGTTGGTCTCCTGTGTCTTCCTAAAGTCTGTCCTTGTCTTCCTTGTCTTCTCCTAGAGTTGGTCTCCTGTGTCTTCCTAAAGTCTGTCCTTGTCTTCCTTGTCTTCTCCTAGAGTTGGTCTCCTGTGTCTTCCTAAAGTCTGTCCTTGTCTTCTCCTAGAGTTGGTCTCCTGTGTCTTCCTAAAGTCTGTCCTTGTCTTCCTTGTCTTCTCCTAGAGTTGGTGTCCTGTGTCTTCCTAAAGTCTGTCCTTGTCTTCCTTGTCTTCTCCTAGAGTTGGTCTCCTGTGTCTTCCTAAAGTCTGTCCTTGTCTTCCTTGTCTTCTCCTAGAGCTGGTCTCCTGTGTCTTCCTAAAGTCTGTCCTTGTCTTCCTTGTCTTCTCCTAGAGTTGGTCTCCTGTGTCTTCCTAAAGTCTGTCCTTGTCTTCTCCTAGAGTTGGTCTCCTGTGTCTTCCTAAAGTCTGTCCTTGTCTTCCTTGTCTTCTCCTAGAGTTGGTTTCCTGTGTCTACCTAAAGTCTGTCCTTGTCTTCCTTGTCTTCTCCTAGAGTTGGTCTCCTGTGTCTTCCTAAAGTCTGTCCTTGTCTTCTCCTAGAGTTGGTCTCCTGTGTCTTCCTAAAGTCTGTCCTTGTCTTCCTTGCCTTCTCCTAGAGTTGGTCTCCTGTGTCTTCCTAAAGTCTGTCCTTGTCTTCCTTGTCTTCTCCTAGAGTGGACTGGATTCAGTCCAATAAATCTTTCAGTCAAAGTTAATTTAGTGTGGAGAGGGTAGCTGGTACCTTGTGTTCTCTCCTCCAGAAATGTTCTGGTCGTCCAACGCTGCCATAACCTGACATGAGCTGGTATGTCTTCTGTCTCCCAGGTGATAAACTTCACCATGCCGTCCACCGTCAAACATTACGTCCATCGAGTGGGTCGGACAGCGAGAGCCGGTCGTTCAGGGCGTTCAGTGTCTCTGGTCGGAGAGTCTGAGAGGAAGATGCTGAAGGAGGTGGTGAAGTCAGCCAAGAGCAGCGTGAAGGCTCGCGTCCTGCCACCAGGTAAACTCACCTGAGAGACATACAGGTGTCAGACTGACATAGGTGGACAGTTAAGGGAACCTAGAACAGTTTAATTATGAGCTGCAGGTGATCAGCAACTAACCAGCCTGTGCATCTTGTCCAGAGGTCATCCTGAAGTTCAGAGATCTGATCTCCAAGCTGGAGAAAGACGTGGAAGCTGTGATGAAGCTGGAGAGAGAGGAACGAGAGCTGGCTGCATCCGAAGCCAAGGTACTGTCACCACACCTGTTCTACTGTTACGGTAGTATGGAGTGAAAACAGTCACTGATTGGGTTCCATTATCCACACGTGAAACATGAGGTTCATAAACGCATACAGAGCAAGCGTTTGTAATATTAAAAAATATTATCATTGGCTTTCAAGAAGTTTGCTGATCAGCAGATATGGACCAATCAGGCCGCACAGGCACTCAAGAGTTTTGAGTCTTCTTTTGTCTTTGTCTTACTGGTGTCTTTGGTACAGACAGTTTATAGTTCTGTGTTAAGTTGGTGCAGAGGCTACGTTGATAACATAGACACCTACACAGAGCTTAGCGTCGTAGCTGACGTGCATCTTCCCTGAAATGTAACTACGTACAAGAGCCGTGATTGGTCCACTTGGTAGTAGCGTGTTTCCTCTTTAGTATTTCTGGCTAATTCTCCATCTCTGTGAGTTTGAATTGATTGTTCTGGATGTCTTCTTTAATGTTTGTGTGCGTGTAGTTGAGTGTTGCTCAGAAGCGTCTTGATGGATCTGCAGCGTCGACTGAATCACAGAGAGTTTGGTTCCAGACTGAGAAAGAAAGGAAACAGAGTCGCAGTGAGTTTGAACACTGTTGAGCATGTTTTTCCAGTAAATACTCTGCTACTGTGATTAACTGTTGGTCGTTGTGTTCAAGTGTCGAAGGCTCTGCAGGAGTTTGATCTCGCTCTGAGAACCAAGAAGAAGAGACAAAAGTTTTTGAAGGACGGCAGAAAGAAGGAACTGACGGTAACAAGCACTCGGTGTGATCATCTCTAAGGGTTGTGTTGGTCCTGATGCTACAAACGATATCAGAAACAACAGTGAAATATTAAAAAGTTCATAAAAACAAAGATTTAAGAAGCTTAGTTTACGTAATTTCTATCTAGCTTACTAGCTAGCTAGCTGACGACGTCATTGACTTCGCTGGAGAGTTGGTTGGATCCTTCAGCTACTGAAGATAGTGAAGCATCTCTGATGTCTGTCCTCAGTCATCCAGGTCATGGTTTATCCAAAAGTCTTTAAAGGAACTGGACTTGCAGAGTTTTCCCACCAGTCCATTAGAACTGAAGAAGGGTCTCCAAGTCTAGTGTTCGTTCTTGTTTTTTGGATAAATATCTCTGATGAAAATGGAAAAGCCGAGACAGTGTGGGAGCTGAGCAGTGGAAGAAGTGACGGAGTCTGTGGTTTGGAGGAAAGAAACTGAACTGACTGATATAGTAATAAAAAGTGCATAAATACCTATAAATATAATATATAAATATTATTTATACATATTTAAATATATATTGTCTGCTGTGCTGAGAATTAGACAACAGGTGTTCATATGCTGCTGTTCAGAGACATACTCATGGACACAGTTTGACCCTAACCCCTCTGTTTATTGCCCAGAGATGGACAGAGTACACACGTTCACTACTTGAGTAAAAGTACAGATACTCCTCGTCAAATATTACTCCAATACAAGTAAAAGTAACTTAGTCAAAATATTATTTAAGTAAAGTACTAAAGTATTTGCTTAAAAAAATACTTCAGTAAAAGTATTTCAAAAGTTTCTCAGGAAATCCAGGAAAGGAAAGTAGCTTCATTGTTGTACAGTCCACAGCCTCACTCTCTCTCTACAAGCTCATTTAAAGTTACGTTTAAAATGTTCATCAACAATTTACCAAACATTAAGCTAGCTAGCGTCAGTAGCCCTCGTGCTACCTTTGGGGTCTCTGGGTCCCCAAGCGAATGGACAGACGGATATTATGCATGAGGGGTAACTACTTTACATACAGCGACGTGCTTTTTCAGGTTGGACGATGAGTTCTTATAGGCCGTGATATCATTTGTTTGCGGTAAACGCAACGAACATTTAAACTGAAACGAATCCGTTTTTGTGGGGAAAAAGCTCAAACATGGGTTTGAGGTAAGGCCAAAGGTGCTCGAGCTTCTCCAGGTGTTTCTCCAGTTTCTTCCTGCATTGTAACAGTGATTCAGCAGAAACAGTTTAGTTTCTCAGAATTTTGAAAAAAATAAAATAAAAAAATGATCGTCTCAAAAGTAGTGAGTAACAAGAGCATCAACAGAAATGTAGTGGAGTAAAAAGTACAATATTTGTCCTTCAAATGGAGTGAAAGTAAAAGTATCCCCCAAAAATAACACATAAGTACAAATACTCAAAAACTGAGTACTTAAGTACAGTAGTCAGGTAAATTTACTTAGTTACTGTCCACCACTGTTATTGGCTAATGCTAACTATTAGCAGTCTGGCTGCTAGCACGCTTTAGCATCCTGTTCCTGATAACTCCAGCCTTTAGTCCACAGGTGTGGCTAACAGCTAGCTTGACTCAAATGATTTCAGAGTAGTCGTCCTCCATCAAAGCTCTCTGTATCAGAGGCAGTTTATAAAAACGGACTATTTCGGTTTTAATCCCATCAAATAATTTCTTTACCTGACTCCTCTTTCTCTTCCAGTAGGACTGAACAATTCATTGTTTTTGCGATAATAGCGCGACATGATAAAACGCGTTTTTCTTCGTGGTTACAAGGTGGTCACGTGACGCGAGCGACGCGGATGACGTCTTCTGACCTGGACGGTAAACAAGCCTACCATGGCGGGTGCGCGCGCCGCTCAGAGGTCAGACGTCATCCGTGGTTTGTAGGTCAGTCTACAGACCCGGATGATGTTGACACGTAACTCAGCGGTGATTAGCACGAGCGCGTCATAACAAAGTCTTGACAGAACGAGTTTCGCTGCAGATAAAGTTATTTAGAGGCTGCGTTCCCTGCGCCTGGTGTCTCTTTGATCTGCCTTCACTTTAGTTGGTGTCTGAGCCCCCGTCTGAAGGCTTAATTTTTTTGTTTTGTTGTGTCCTATCAAGTGATACAGTGCCTTGTTTGTTTGTCTAAAGGTTAATAAAAAAAAAAAGTAGAGGCTGCGTTTGCCCTGACCACTCCCTCTGTACGCTTATATAATTAGAAATAGAAATAAGGTCCAGGTTGTAAAAAACAGCAGCTCCCCTTTAAATGCACAGGGGCAAAGCCACAGATGTTTCTGTAATGAGCAGTTAAATAAAAACGTCATTTATTTCAAGTATTTCATACATCTTTTAATTTAATTCTAACAAATAGGCCCAGCCTATGGGAAAGAATATTTTACATTGAATGTATCTAACAACGTGTTGATCATATTTAAATTGTGCGTTATATTTTGTTGGGGGAAAAAAAATCGCACTTAGATTATTTTCCCAAATCGTTCAGTCCCGTCTTCCAGCCAACCAACTCTCTGACGTCATGGGCTAAAAAAAAAGATATAACGGCTTTGGTACTTTCTCTTCATATGCTAACGCTTGTCATGATGTTATATATTGATTGTTTAATTTCTCCTTTAATCTATTTACTGACCTCCTACCTGTGATGCTGTCGGTCAGTCTGAGGAGCGCGCTCAGTTCGAGATCTTGAAGGCCCAGATGTTTGCTGAGCGAGCGGCCAAGAGAGAAAGACGACCAAAGAGAGCGAGAGCGATGCCTGAAGATGAGACGCCAGCCAAAGGTAAAACTCAAACACAAATGTTTAGAAACACAAACGCTCTGAAACGTCTCTAAACAAACTGTGTGTCTGCTGCAGCCAATCAGAAAGGAGGAAAAGGAGGCAGGAAGTCGGTGTTCGATAAAGAGTTGACCAACACCAGCAGCAAGGCTCTGAAACACTACCGAGCCGGGTGAGACACTGTCCGTCTGTCCTCACATCTGTCTGTCCATCTCAGGACACCCGTCTCACTGTCTGTCTCCTTATAGGCCGTCCTTTGCAGACAGGAAACGTCTGGGTTTGGACAGAAAGCGTCCAGGTGGAAACAGGTGAGTCCGTCCTTCCTCTCTGAGATTTCAGTGAAGGTTTCAGTGATTGACATTCTGCTCTGTCCTTCAGGTTCAAGAGGAAGTGAAGCAGAGACGGACACAGACATTGATTCTCTCATTCGTTCTGTTAATTAAACTTGTTTTAAATAAAGTAGTAGTCTGTATTAAAAACCTGATGTCCTCATAAATTAGACGCTTCAGATTCAGCGAAGACTGAAGAAGGTTCTTCCTGTGATTAAAAGCTTTTAATTAATAATCGTCAGCGTTCTGTGCAAACACAACACATTTAAAAGACATGAAACTATTTAAACTTAATCAGTTGTTCAAAATCAAAACAGAACCGGTTTCAGCTTTTGATCGAATATACAACTTAGCAAAAAATTGTTGTTAAAAAAAAAGTCTGGATAAGACAGAAGTCAGTGATGTCGACGTAAACAGTGACGTTTAAAAACAAACGGATGCATGGAACAGTTGAAGCAATAAACGGTTATCATCATTTGGATTTTCTCCGCACACTAGTGAACAGATTATGTGAATGAATAAATATCTGTTACATTTTACAGCATTCCTGACTTATTTAATGAGCTATTAAAGAAGAATTAGAAAATGAACGGTGATGATGATGTCATATATACACCATAATGGTTTTATGAGGTGTTGATGTAAACATCATGTTTATGATTCGTTGTTGTTCCCATGGGCGGCACAGTGGAGAGGTGGTTAGTACTGATGACTCAAAGCCAGAAGGTCCCAGGTCTGAACCCATGGAATGACAGTGAGAACAGTCTATGTTCTCCCTGTGTCTGCGTGGGTTCTCTCCAGGTTCTCCAGCTTCCTCCCACCGTCCAAAGACATGCTGCTTAGGTTCATTGGTGATTCTGTCTCTCTGTGTTAGCCCTGTGATAGACTGGAGACCTGTCCAGGGTGGACCCCCCTCTAGACCAATCACAGCTGGGATGGACTGGAGACCTGTCCAGGTTGGACCCCCCCTCTAGACCAATCACAGCTGGGGTAGACTCCAGACCCCCGTGACCCTTCACAGGATGAATGAATGAATGTTGTTCACATCCGTCCCAGTGGCAGCCAGTCACCTGTTTGTCAGATTAAACCACGTCTCTATGATAGCACCTGTTAGCGTAGCCTGCTCAATTATCCACAAAGAATACCTTCAGTTCTTCTATGAGCTCAAGGTTTCACTCCAACACTTTCATTTCCATTTAGCGCAGAGTGCTAAACACTAAGCTGACAGATGATGTCACTACAGTGAGCCAATGAAAATCACAAGTATGCTTCCACTTCCTGTTCAGAGTCTGTCTTCCTGCCCACAGCTGAATTCAATAAGACGTTTGGTTTTAGATTCATCTTGAGATAAACTGAGACCAAAGACTGAGGAGGGTTTTCCTGTGATTAAAGACTATTAATTAACATTCAAATACAATCAGACAATCACAAATCTGTTCAAAGTCACCAGAGTCAACTTCAGTCAGTTCAACGACGGGTCAGAAAACATGTTTAAATATTATAAATCAGATGTGTGTTATAATAAACTTTTCAGCTCATTTCAACACCTCAGACAGAAAGCTTTGACTCCATACTTCTGCCTAGAGACACACTGTCCTCTGTCCTAGCTGTGTTGTATTTGTGTATTTCTCATTGACCAATTAGAGTAGACCTGGGTTTTCAGGACGGACGTCTTAAAGAGACGAGAGCTAAAAATCTAGTGACAGACAGCTGTGAGAGTGTCTCAGCTGTGAACCAATCAGTGAGGGTGAGGACAAACATTTGCTGTACACATTCAACATTCACATTAATCGGACAAAGAGCCGCCGGCTGCTGAGTGCCGTCAGTTCCCATGGTGCTTCAGTGTGAACCTCCAGCTGGCATTTAAAGTTTCTGGATTACCTTCCGTCTACTTGGTCCCAGTCCAGGCCTGGTCTGAGTGAGGCGAAGGGGCACAAAGCTCCGAGTCCGAGTCCGACTCCCCCTCAGCAATGTACGGTCGGACGGTGGCGCAGCGAGTGGAGGAGTAGAAGCTGTTGTTGAGGAAATCCAGGTTCTCTCTGGAATGAGAGATGGAGAACCCGCTGAAGGAGCGCTCCAGCTCCTCGTGGTCTACTGACGGGATCGAGATGGAGGTGTCACTGTCAGGCTTCACCTCCTCCCCTCCCCCTCCTCCCCCAGTTCCATTGGCTCCTTCTCCTCCACCTGCGCCTCTCTCCAGTCTCTCTGCACCGCTCCGCTCTCCGGTACTGTGTCGGTTTGATCGGTTTCCGCCATGTCTCTCTCCAGCAGGAGGAGGGGGGAGTCGGACCAGTGACCCATCACCTACCGGGCTTGGAGTGTTACCGTGGCTACGTTGGGGAGGAGGCGGGGCCTGCTGGTGGAGATGGGAGCTGATTGGCTGCCAGGAGGTGGAAGGTGGGCAGGTAGGGGCATTGCAGCTCCTGTGTCCTGTTGAACTGCTCGATCGGACCATCTTCGTCATGGACTGGGTCTTATCTATATGGTCGCCAGGCAGCACCCTGCACCAGGAGTAAACAAGGAGTGGAAGTAAACAAGGAGTAGAAGTAAACAAGGAGTGGAAGAAGTAAACAAAGAGTGGAAGTAAACAAGAAGTAAACAAGGAGTGGAAGTAAACAAGGAGTAAACAAGGAGTGGAAGTAAACAAGGAGTAAACAAGGAGTGGAAGTAAACAAGGAGTAAACAAGGAGTGGAAGTAAACAAGGAGTAGAAGAAGTAAACAAGGAGTGAAAGTAAACAAGAAGTAAACAAGGAGTAGAAGTAAACAAGGAGTAGAAGAAGTAAACAAGGAGTGAAAGTAAACAAGAAGTAAACAAGGAGTAGAAGTAAACAATGAGTAGAAGAAGTAAACAAGGAGTGGAAATAAACAAGGAGTGGAAGTAAACAAGGAGTAGAAGTAAACAAGGAGTAGAAGTAAACAAGGAGTGGAAGAAGTAAACAAAGAGTGGAAGTAAACAAGAAGTAAACAAGGAGTGGAAATAAACAAGGAGTGGAAGTAAACAAGGAGTAAACAAGGAGTGGAAGAAGTAAACAAGAAGTAAACAAGGAGTAGAAGTAAACAAGGAGTGGAAATAAACAAGAAGTAAACAAGGAGTAGAAGTAAACAAGGAGTGGAAATAAACAAGAAGTAAACAAGGAGTAGAAGAAGTAAACAAGGAGTGGAAATAAACAAGGAGTAAAAGTAAACGAGTAAACGAGGAGTAAACAACAGTTTCTGATGTGTACCGGTGTATCTGGTTCTGGTTATTTACTGTGTGTGGTGTGTTACTGGTTTTCATGTGTTACTGGTTTTCTATGTTCTATATATTCTATGGAGACACTGACTGCAAGATTTTGGAGATGGATTGGTTCTTTTCCAGCTGATCCACTGGACTATGGTATGGTGGTGCTGGGTCCGGTTCCTTGGATCCAAAGTAGGCATCAGTCTCAGCCTGAGGGATCCCCATTCTTTGGATGTAGATGTTTACCAGAAAGTCCAACTTCCTCTCCATGGACAGAACCTGAAAGACCAGACCAGCAGTCAGTCAATCAGATTCAAGACACAACAACTACAGGTTCTAAGATCTTTTAATGACACACTGGTTCCTATTGGTTACCTGTTTCTCCACCTTCCCCAGCCGTCCCATCATGCTCGGGTCCTCAGGTAGCTCCTCATTGGCTGTTTTGGGACGGTCCTTGTCAGCAACTGGAGTTCCTCTTCCAACTATTTGATCCACCCTGCCAATCAGCACCAAGCATGAGTCAAGCTGAGCTCTGGGACCATGTCCTCACCCTGAGACCTCACCCAGACACCTCACCCAGAGACTTCACTCAGACACCTCACCTAGGGACCTAACCCAGAGACCTCACCCAGGGACCTCACCCAAGGACCTCACCCAAGGACCTCACCCAGAGACCTCACCTAGGGACCTCACCCAGAGACCTCACCCAGAGACCTCACCCAGAGACCTCACCCAGAGACCTAACCCAGAGACCTCACCCAGACACCTCACCCAGAGACCTCACCCAGAGACCTCACCCAGAGACCTCACCCAGGGACCTCACCCAGAGACCTCACTCAGAGACCTAACCCAGGGACCTCACACAGACACCTCACCTAGGGACCTCACCCAGAGACCTCACCCAGAGACATCACCCAGAGACCTCACCCAGAGACCTCACCCAGAGACCTCACCCAGAGACCTCACCCAGAGACCTCACCCAAGAACCTCACCCAAGGACCTGACCCAGCCTGATGTTGATCAAACTATGAAAGCAATGAAGCACTACTCTTGTGAGACTAAAGGTTTTGGGCAGGGGTCTTACCTTGACTGGAGGTTCTTGATGCGGGCGAGCATGTCCAAATGTCCAGCTGAATACTGTTCAATCACGTCCATGACGTCATAGGGACGAAGACTCTCCTTAAACTTCCTCTTAGATACCATGAAGCGCATGATGCTGAGAGAGGACACAGACAAACAGCTGTCAGCGAGCAGACACAGTCTAGCTGGACTCGTCTTTATGAACTACGTCCATCTACAGAGTTCTCTGAAGGCAGTAAAAGGCAGCTCTGTGTTTCTGTTCCAGTCATCACGTATGACTTTGGGTAAAGACTGAAGATCCAAGTACGATGTCTTTGGCCTTTAGAAACCAACTAGAAAGCTCAGAAGCAGGAGCCATTAGGTTTAACAACTGAGATGGATCAAAATGAATAAATTAACTGTTGGACTGGACCAGATCCTCCTTGAAAGGGAATCCTGGGTATGTGGCCAGCAGTGATTCAGCAGGTACAGCAGGGTGTCCACAAACCAGAGGGTTAAGGGTTCGTTACCTGTCACATTGACCACATGCAGAATGTCCTTGAGCAGGACTTGAACTGCGAGTTGCTCCCACTGCTTATTAGTGCTGTTCAAGTTCATTTGACTCGACTCAAATAGGTAGAAAAGACCATTTATCACATAAACATTTATGTATACTGTTTATATAAATCTCTTCTGATATGGGGACACCTTAGGAGAAGGGTTATGTTTGGAGCAAAGCTTAAAGTCAACTGATATCTCCAAAGACAAAGACATTTTTCTCTTCAACCTGCACAGGTTTCAGTCCCCCAAAATAAACACATCAGCTGCATCTTCTATTTATAAGTAGACCACAATCCTAAGCCTAACCCTAGAGGAAGTCTGATCTGAAGCAGATACTGAAAACTTTAGATATATGACAAGACTGGGCGACACTGGTGTACAGGACGAACACTGACAGAGAAAAGAGAACTAACAATAATAATAAGAAGAAGAATGTCTTAACAGAGGAGGCTTTAGGTAGACACAACAAAACATAGTGAAACAGAAAACAATGAAGCTAACTGAGGTCAGACTGACTGCTCTTACCCAATAGCTGATGGTGACCACTGACCCTGGGGTGAGCACAAATAAAAAAGTGAATAAAAAGCATGATTCGCTGCATAATAAACAGCAAATAAAGAGTGAGAAAAGCAATGAATGGAGGTCAAATAAACAAAATGATTTCCTGATGAAAACAAACCAAGGTTCGTACCAGATGGCTCTGATGGTGACCTTTAACCCTGGGGTCAGATCCTGAGGAACAAACTCACAGTGGCAGCTCTTGTTGTCGTCGGCCATGTCTTCTCCCGGCAGGCTGGCTTCTGAAATGACATAGACGTGAGTCTGACCACATCAACAGGGGGCCAAGTTGAAAGGGTGGACATGTTATTGGCAATGAGTTGGACACATTTGTCTCAGTGAGAGACAGGAGGACACTAGACAAACGTCTCTCCACCATGGACAATCCATCTCATCCTCTCAACCAGACTATAGAGGGACAGTGGAGCTCATTCTCCAACACACTGATCCAGATCCACTCCCACAGTGAACGCTCCAGGACGTCATTCATCCTCTACTCTGTCCAGCTGGACAACAGACAATATGACTCCATGTTATTCATGTTAATGAACATTATTTCACCTTATTATCATTCCTATGAATAGAATGTATATTCTTCAGTATCTATTTTTGTATATTTGTTCATATTCTAATTCTGTAATTTTTTGTTTATACTGTCTTTGTTTTATTTAAAGTTAAGTAAAACTTTGGTTTATTTATGTGCGACTGAGCTACTGTGAACAAGTGGATGAATAATGTTTCGGTCCATGTTAGCTAAGGGTTGAGGGTTAGGGTTGATTCACTGCACAGCTTTGTTTGAGGACATGCTCACACTGTTGAAATCCTGCATCTTTTCCTGGGACATTATCTCTGTGACCTCAGTGAGGAACTGTTTTATGACGTCACCATGTGAGAAAGGTTTCTGTGTTGTGTTTATAATTATATTATAATTTAGAGTAAACAGTTGACTTTCAATTTAACTTTGGTAGCTCCAATAGTTCTCATTATGCCTGACGTCGTTTCCTTTACTCTGGTCATGATCAATCTTTAGAGGAGCAATCAAACCTACAAAAGACAAAGCTTTATTTATTGTCGCTGCACCCATGAGCATTTTTGATGACAGTGTGTGTGTGTGTGTGTGTGTGTGTGCGTGCGTGCGTGCGTGCGTGCGTGTGTGTGTGTGTGCGTGAGTGCGTGCGTGCGTGCGTGTGTGTGCTGACCTGGGGAGCTCTTCTGCCTGAACTCTTCATCCTGCATCTCTATCAGCACTACAGGAGGAAGAGGAGAGAGGAAACACCTTCATCAGAGGAAGATCGCACTCATCATCATCATCATTATCCTTGACCCACAAAACCAACAAAGAATGTCTTTGCCACTAATTTAAAGGAACATCTCAACAATTATTAAACACTTGACCCACACATATCTACTGGACTGGTTATCCTAGCTTAGCATCAAATGCTAATCAAGGCTAGCAGCTAGCGGCTAGCTTACAACAGTTAGAAACAGTGTTTCACTGAAGTACAGATGATGATAGTTGATCTGTCTCCTCTTTTCTTTCCTCCTCGTCTTCCTCTGTTTTCTTGTTTGTGTTTATGTTTGTGAAAACGTCAGCTGATGATGTGTACAGCATTTTATTAGCCACCATTTTGTCTAAATAAGGTTTAAATGTTTAAAACTTTTACCATAATCAACTGTACGTCGTAAACTTTGTCTGAAAACATTCGGCATGTAGTTAAAAACATGGTTATCATTTAGCATTTAGCATTAACTGGCTCAGAGTCATAGCCCAGTAGCAGTCTTTATCTTGTTTTTCATTATGGTCCTACAGTTACGTCTATGTCACGTTCTTATGTCCATTTCAATTTTAAACATTCATAACACCCTTTGTTTGTTTAGTTAGGGACATTTTTAATTTGTACTTTTTAGATCTTTTGTAGATTTTTATAGTCCTGTTCCAATGGTTGCACTGTTAAATGTGCAATATAAGTAAAGCACTGAAAGAATTAGATTAAATCTTCAGTTGTATGGGAGTCAGATGTCAAATGAACCAAGAGGAACAGATCACTTTAAATGCATTTTTTCTGGTTATTATGTTGTTATTAGGCGTAGCGTTATCATAGCCCTCCATGTGTCTCTGGACACTAAAGATATGGTACATGATTTTAAACTGATCGGTTGGATTCGGCCAGTCCAACCTTCAGAGTTCTGGCGGGAGGCAGCTCCTCGTATCCTGAAGGCCTGTCTAGTTCTGCTGCGTTCTCCAAAGCTCCAACTCTTTGGAACTTTGCTGGGACTCTCCTCCAGACTGGGCTCCATACTGGGGGACCGGCGCAAGCCCTGGACCCCCCCTGTCCCCCCAGGACCTCCAGGAACACCAGGACCCACTCCAGGAGCAATGCCAGGCCCAACGGTAGGAACCACTGCAGACAGGAAGTAAGGATGGTTGGCCTGAGTTCTGGTTTGCTCTACTCTAATGATGTCCTGCTTAAAATGAGATTATTTCATTCTGACTATGGGAAAACAAGAACACTTTTGGGTTTCCAAGGATTAAATCAAACTACAGAACATCCTGGACTCAGAGTCTGATCAAACCTGGGACCTGATGTATTAACTGCACCATCTGTTGGATCAAACACTCACCATGCTGAGGAGAACCTTTGCCTTTGGTTCCTGAACTCCGTGGAGACGAGAAGACTCTTTCTTTCAGACTGACTTTCTGACTGGAGGTATGAGAGAGACACAGATAGATTTCATCAGATCTGGATAAGGGCATGTCCTTTATTGTCAAATGTCCTGCTGGATCTCTTCGTCATGTTTTGGACTCAGAAGAGGAGAGGTTCATAAATGTAACAGGTACCAGGACATCTGAGGACAAAGACTGAGGACAAAGACTATAATAGCAAAAGCCGTACATTAGAAGAGTCAGACTGATGGTGTTGATGGTGTTGACATGGTCTACAGCCGACAGCAGCTCATGTTCAAGCTTCAAGCTTCAGTAACTTGAAGTAATTTCTTTTTACAACATGTATTCAGGTGAAGAATATAGACTTCATTACTTTCTACTGTTTCTATGTGTAACGTCATCAAATAGTCGACGTCAACTCAACTTTCACCACATATTAGTCAACATAAAAAAATCTACAGACGACGAATGTCAAATTCAATGACATCCTACTTTTTATTATTAACGTACTTCTTTGTCCTACTTTACTGAGAGCAGACGTGTTAAGAGTTAGGGAAAATGAGACTGACCTGGGAGACGGTTCAGGTTGGACGTCCTTCCTGGAGATAGACGGACAAACTGTGTTTACTCATTATTGATTGTTGACATTTAGATGATAATAGGGAGGTTGTCTAAAATCAGGGAATTACAAACAACAAAAGTGTAGAAGTTAAACTCAGATCAGCCAAAACAAGATGATATGTCCTCTAGAGACATCAGATCCTTTAATGTCTCAGTAAATGGTCGTCTGTTTATACAGAGGTTTTCTACCTACTGGTTCTCAAAGCACTCAAAGTCACAATAACACATCTATCATTCACATACACTGGTAGAAACACTGGGAACAACTGTGTTCAGTGTCTTACTCTAGTAATTGGCCCATGAACCAGGGATGTGGAGACAGTCTGATCTTTGGTTAATTGTTTCCATATATTTATGTGACTTTGACTTATAGCTCCTACCTCAACATCTCTGCAGAACATGTCCACCCTTCCAAAGAGACACTGTTCCCTGATGGCCTCTATCAGCAGCATAACACTCCACGGCTAAGGAAAGGTTATCATTGTTTTCAGAAAGTCTTTAACTATGCGCCACTCACCATGGATGGAGCTTCATATGAAAGAATAAGAGCAGATACCCTTTGTGCAGCAGCCACTTGCTGGCTATTGTGCAACTGCAGACACTGTAAACAGTCGTCCATTGGATCAAATGAGATGTCAGTCTCAAGTTCAGAGTCCAGAGCTGTTTTAACAATACAGTACAGTAGAGTGGCTAGCTAACAAGCTAACTGAAGTTACAATCAAGAATATGTGGAAAATATGTAACTGGGGGACATTTACTGAACAATACAACAGGAAACCTGTGAGGCTCAATAGATGAGTCATATACATGTTGTGTTTGAGTTTACTGAGCCTGCTGTTATGATTGTATCCTAGAATTATATGCATCATTCTAAAGTTACCAATAATACGTAGAACATGTTAGCACATAGACAGGGGCTGAGTTAATTCCATCAGAACAGGAACATGTTAAAGGACCTGCTTATAACATCTTGGTTCCAGATACCACAGCACACCTTTAGATGAGTCAGGGCCTCCGCTACACTAGACATGTGATAATAATGGCGTGGCTCATTGATGCAGTAGTAACTGTGAAACCTTTCAGACCTGAAGGAAAGTCCAGACTTGTTCTTGAGGTTCCTTAGTAAGTCCAACTGGTTGAGAGGAGGAATCAGCCTGAAGACACACACAGTTAAACATGATGACATTAAAGTCACAGCAGGAATATTTGAGGAGACATCAGGTGGATGGTGGACTTTCACCTGTACATGGGGACAGACACCGTCCTCTCGTAATAATCCCAGGTAGACGTCAAATCAGTTCGGCTCAGATTAGTGGCGTAAACCCTCCAGGCAGCCTGTAGAAACACAGGAGGACTGTCAGCATCATTGTCAGCATCATTTCAGGCAGGTGTAACGTCAGTGTTGGTTCACCTGGATGAGTCCAGCTGCTGGGTTTCGTCTCTTCTCAAAATGTTTCTGCCTGTGCTGCTCTTGAACCTTCAAAGCAAACCCAGAACCGAGGATGCCCTGTGGACACGGGAAGACAATGGGACAGACAAAGAGGTGAACTGGTGGACTGATCAGGTGTGTTACATAAACTCAGGTAAAGCTCAGAGCGACTCACAGCTGGCAGAGCAAAGAAGGAAACTCCGATTAGAGTGAAAGTTGCAGCCAGCAGTCGTCCATTCCAGGTGATGGGGAACTTGTCTCCATAACCGATGGTTGTCAAGGTGATCTGACAGAGAAAGACGCCAAGCAATGCAATCACCACTGTCTTTAATTAAGACATGGACACACCTCAACACACCTTAGGTCTGTCCTACCTACAGTACCTCCTCTGTCCTACCTACAGTACCTCCTCTGTCCTACCTACAGTACCTCCTCTGTCCTACCTACAGAACCTCCTCTGTCCTACCTACAGTACCTCCTCTGTCCTACCTACAGTACGTTCTACCTACAGTACCTCCTCTGTCCAACCTACAGTACCTCCTCTGTCCTACCTACAGTACCTCCTCTGTCCTACCTACAGTACCTCCTCTGTCCTACCTACAGTACCTCCTTTGTCCTACCTACAGTACCTCCTCTGTCCTACCTACAGTACCTCCCCTGTCCTACCTATAATACCTCCTCTGTCCTACCTACAGTACCTCCCCTGTGCTACCTATAATACCTCCTCTGTCCTACCTACAGTACCTCCTCTGTCCTACCTACAGTACCTCCTCTGTCCTAGGTTTAGTGAGATCCTCTTTCTTCTTCATGGATGACACTGAATCACAAGGTGCTTCAATCCACAGTAGCTGTAGTCCTCTGGGACACCAGCATTTATTATTTATTTTGTGTTAGTCTCACCAGTCCCCACCAGAGGGCGTCGGCGTACGTCTCAAACTGTTCGTTATCTTCTTTCTCAGCCAGGTACACGAGGAAACTGGCTAAAATGAGACACAGGAAGCCGATGTACCAGGCTGTGATCAACTCCTGCAGATGGAGAGAGAAACTGGTTTAATGTCGAAAGAAAGGACTCACCATGGAAATCAGAAGGTCAGACGTATGTCTGGTGTTTTCACCGTCACTTGAAACGTTTACAGATATTATAATAAATACTGTCGTCATTTTATCGATCGGACAGTTTCTTCTTTTCTGTCTGATTATTTCCTTTAGATAAATAATGTGCTGCAGAGACACGGACTAATCAATAACTCGGATCAATGAGAGCGATCAGGTGTCAGGAAGATGAAACCAATAACCCAATACTGCTGACGTTGTCCATGTCTTTCTATGCCTGTCATGAACTTTGTGTCTTTGTCCTGTACTTTCCATCTCTTCTTTCTTTCTATCTATCTCCACGCAGACACTGCGTTGCCCTCAACCACCAGTCTCTGGTTGCTGTTGTTTCTCGTCAGACAGCAACAAGGAAAAAGAGTTTTCCTCCTCAGCGTCATCAAGCTCTGCTCAGGTGTGAGCATCATAGAGATGATGAAGCTGATCGGTTTATTCATCTTGGACTATTTTGACAACTGATTAATTCAGTTACATTTCAGATGAAGTGTCTCTAAGAGACGAACCACTACAACCAGACTTACTCACAGCGTCCTGCCAATCACATCACTAATGAAAGGTGATTGATTGATTGATTGATTGATTGATTGCTTGATTGCTTGATTGCTTGATTGATTGATTGATTGACCTTGCTGTGGGCGTAGACCACTGATCCCAGCAGTTTCCAGGTTCCTCCTCGTCGGTCCATTCGAATCATCCTGAGGATCTGAAGAAATCGAAGAGACCTGATGGCGGACGTGGCGAAGACGTTTCCCTGAGTCCCCGCAGCCAGCACCGAGATGGACGCTATCAGCACCATGATGTCTGCAGAGGGACAAGCAGACAACAGACAGGACATTTATCATGGACGTACCACTGAATGTAAACCGATTGATTCATGACATCCTCAGACTCACCGATGACACAGAACGGTTTCCTGGCAAATTTGAGTCGTCCTCTCCATCCTCTGTACCGACAGCAACAGCCTGCAGCCCATATCCTCACCATGTACTCCACCCCAAACACCACGATGGTCACCACCTCCTGTTACAGCACAAACATCACACACACAACCAGCTTCATTATATGCTATTTATTTCAGACCCCACTCGACTCGATACCTCTGAGAAATCATAAGACTCGTTCCCTTCTTCCGTCTCAAATGAAAATAAAGTACGCCATGTTGTTTAAGAAGAACAGACATATCGCTCTTAATGACACAACTGTCAGCTGACAGCGTTTGATCCACTATTTAAAAATAAAACCAAATCACGTGTTCCGATCACCACAAGGTTGTGATGTCCTGACTTTCTAACAACAGATGAGTCAAAGAGAGAAGTCGAGGGTTTACCAGGATGTAGAGGGCGTCCTCTGAACTCTTCTCATACTCTCTGATGGTGGAGAACACTGACAGAACCAGGCAGGAGAAAACCAGCAAAAACCTGAGCACAGAACACGGAACACGAAGTGAGACACCTGATCTGAGAGCTGTCTTCAGATATGGATCCAGAATCTTTCTCTGACTGATCAATAATCCTCTGATCAGCTTTAACAGCTCTGTGGCTGATGTCCACGTCTACTAAAGACCACATCCTGACTCTGATCTGAACTAAGTCTAGTTCCATGAAGCTGAAGTCTCCTACCAGGCAGCAGCTGAAGTTAAACTGATCTTTAATGAACAGGTATTTACACGTAGGCGTGGTAGATGAAGGCCCATCCTCGAGGTCTCTCCAGGACGTTGTACAAGAAGTTCTGCAGTCGTCTGTACAGAGCATTTCGTTTGGGAGGTTTCTTTCCTCCAGAGACGCTGCTACGCTGCCGCCGAGGACCCTCGTCCCCACCTGGACACAAAAGATGGACAGTTCAGAGAGAAGAGGGACAGTTCACAGCATGAAGACATCCTTTCTGCTGTCAATAATACCTGATTATTACCTGATTAATACATTTACTTGTTACCTTATGCTTGTGTTACGTAGCTGATACATGAGAAGCTGCCAAATGAAATTTGATTGAAAATTAATAAACAACTGATATCTGGACTAATACCGACACCACTGTCCATCTGTACCTGAACTAATACCGACACCACTGTCCATCTGTACCTGAACTAATACCGACACCACTGTCCATCTGTACCTGGACTAATACCGACACCACTGTCCATCTGTACCTGGACTAATACCGACACCACTGTCCATCTGTACCTGGACTAATACCGACACCACTGTCCATCTTAACCTGGACTAATACCGACACCACTGTCCATCTGTACGTGGACTAATACCGACACCACTGTCCATCTGTACGTGGACTAATACCGACACCACTGTCCATCTGTATCTGGACTAATACCGACACCACTGTCCATCTGACGCCTCCATATAATCAACCGTTTACCTGCAATGAGCAGAGCTCCGTCCCTGCTGGACTCCGTCCCTCCGGCCTCCAGACCCACAAAGCCGACCTTCAGCTTTTTCTGGTCGGCCTGTGCTCCGGGGAACACCCCGCCGTTCCGGGATTTCTGCACCATAACGCACCGACCCACCGATATAGAGCTAGCGGGCAGACGGAGCTATGAGTCCGGCCAGGCCCAGCGGGAACATCGGTGCAGCGGAGAAAGACGGAGGAGGAGGAGGATGGAGGAAGGATGGAGGGAGGATGGAGGGAAATAAACCCGCAGAGACACAGACGGACGCAGATTGGCTGATCGGAGGTTGTTTTTTTTTTTCACCGACTTCCCACAAATAACGGAAGCAGAATGACGTAAGCAACGGGTTATCGATCAGAGGTGCACAACGAGCTGATCAGCTGATCAGAAACCATCGATCATCCGGACGATCTACCCATGGTAACCATGGTAACCAGCGGAGAGGCAACAACACAAATGTGTGTGTGTGTGTGTGTGTGTGTGTGTGTGTGTGTGTGTGTGTGTGTGTGTGTGTGTGTGTGTGTGTGTGCGTGTGTGTGTGTGCGTGTGTGTGTGTGTGTGTGTGTGTGTGTCTGTCTGACGGGGGTGGGGGGGCGGGGTTGGTTGAGTGGTAAAGATAAATAAAATAAACAGAGATAAATAAAGTGAATTAACATAAATAATGATAAATAAAATGAATAAAGATCTCAGACACTGTGTTTATTAAAGTGACGGCAGAATCTGATTGGCTGATGGAAGGTTACTCCAGGACCAGGTTGGCATGGTAACAGGTCAAAGGTCACAGAACAAGGCGGAATAGAAGGCGGGTTCAGAGCAGCGGCTGCGGTAACGAAGGATGATGTCACTGATCAGCTGTTTCCTTCTGATGTGAGGAGGAGGGACAGAGTCACTGTCCAACCATCGCCGCTGGCTACAGTTGATCAGTGTCTCTCTGACCAGGAACCCTGAAGACAGAGACAAAGAGACATGAATACACTAATGAACATAAAGACAGACTGACAGAGGGACAGATGGACATACCCAGTGTCCTCCTGCTGACTACACTCCCATTGACCAGTGGGACCACCAAACCAAACCTGCTGCTGGAGACGCCATGGAAACAGACCCGGTAGAGTCCAGTTCTCAGAGGATGGACGAAGACCAGTTGGACATTTGAGGCACTGACAGAAAGACTGATGAAAAAGGCCAGTTGGACATTTGAGGACAGAAAGACTGAAGGATAAAGACAAGTTGGACATTACCTTGTGTCTTTTTGTGTCCTCGCTTGAGACAGAAGATCAGACAGAGGAAACGTCTCTGAAAGACAAACATTATTTCATCAGTGATCAGCTGTTTGTTCATTCTGATATTAATCAGCCTGTATCGTTAATGTTCATTAATTATTTGTTGTATAATTCACCAATGTCCTCGAAGCGTTCGACCCAGACGATCAGTTGTTTGGATTCAGCGCCAAAGTTTAAAGACTTCATGTCTTCAGCTGGACAACTCTGAACAGACAGGGGAGAGACGGACAAGCGAGACGGACAGGTGAGAGACAGACAGGTGAGACGGACAGGTGAGACAGACAGGTGAGAGGCAGACAGGGGAGATGGACAGGTGAGAGGGACAGGTGAGAGGAAGACAGATAAGAGACAGGTTAGAGGAAGACAGGTAAGAAGAAGACAGTGAGACAGACAGGTGTGAGACAGACAGGTGAGATGGACAGGTGAGAGGGGCAGGTGAGAGGCAGACAGGGGAGATGGACAGGTGAGAGGCAGACAGGAGAGACGGACAGGTGAGAGGGACAGGTGAGAGACAGACAGGTGAGAGGGACAGGTGAGAGGCAGACAGGAGAGACGGACAGGTGAGAGGGACAGGTGAGAGGGACAGGTGAGAGGAAGACAGATAAGAGACAAGTTAGAGGAAGACAGGTGAGATGAATTTATTCTGACGATCGTACATTAGACCTGTGGGCGGAGTCAGTGATGCGTTCAGGGTTGGCCATATTGGACGGCATCTCCATTGTCATTTCTTCTGAACTCTTCAAACCTTTGTTTCCAACAAATACAGAATTAAGCCAATGAGCCACAACATTATAACCACTCTGGGTCCTGTCGGACAGATGGCATCTCTGTGGACCCGTTCTGACTGTAAACTAATGTCCTCATTGGTTTCAGAGGTTTGTAGAGTCCCTCTAGTTGTCTCTGTCCAGTTCTTCTCTGTCATCATACAGAGTCTCAAATGTTATTAGTTAAAGACAGTGACATCATCATTACATCATCACTGACCATGTGACGATGACGGTACAGTGAAGGTGATCTCTGTCAGAGCGTCAGCAAACATCAGGATAAACCTCTGTCCGTCAAACACACGTCCTCCACTGTCACCCAGCACAGCAAGGAATTCTGGGAGACAAACAACAAATCAACTTCAGGGAGAAATAGGTGACCTCACATAACCTCTGACCTCTGTCCTTCAGCTGCTAATGAGTCAGAGCACTGACCTGAGCTGACAGCCTTGACCCCGCCCACCTGCTGTTGCCCCACCTCCATCGGCCCACCGAGAGACGACAGGAAGTCCAAGAAGTGAGGATGGATGGTAGAGCGGGACTCCACGTTACTCAGGATCTACAGAGAGACAGACAAGTGAGACACAACAGATGACACAGTCAGTTGAGAGACGGACAGGTAAGACAGGTTAGACAAGTGAGACAGGTAAGACAGGAAAACAACAGGATAGGTGAGATGGGGAGATAGGACGGGTGAGGACCACCTCAGCAGCTGTCCCCTGTCCTGCTTTCACGTAAAAGACATAGGCAGAGATACGGTTTCTGGATGCCAGTCGGTCCAAACGTCTCAAATTCTCAAAGAAACCTGGAAGAGACGAATCCAAAGACACAAGCTGAGGGGGGACACCGCTGACCCCTGAATCCTACAGAGACAAGAGACAAACTGATCAACAGATCAAAAAAAAAACATCAGTAAACCATCAAAGAGACCTGCATCCTGTACCTTTACTGTCTCAGGTGTCAGCAGACCCAAGTGGGACAAGAAGAGTCTCGCAGTCTGGAAGACAGAGACAGGAGGCCGGGGCCTGCAGGTTGTCATGACGATGGATCGACCTTTCACCTGTAGCTGAGCATCGATCTGTTGCTGCCTCCTAAAGGCTGCTAGCAGATGCTGTACCTGGCACAGGAAGAGGAGTTTACACCTGACCCTCACCTGGTTGATGATTGGTCAAAATGACACCTGACCCTCACCTGGCTGATGATTGGTCAAAATGACACCTGACCCTCACCTGGCTGATGATTGGTCAAAATGACACCTGACCCTCACCTGGCTGATGATTGGTCCTAATGACACCTGACCCTCACCTGGTTGATGATTGATTCTAATGACACCTGACCCTCACCTGGTTGATGATTGGTCCTAATGACACCTGACCCTCACCTGGTTGATGATTGATTCTAATGACACCTGACCCTCACCTGGTTGATGATTGGTCCTAATGACACCTGACCCTCACCTGGTTGATGATTGGTCCTAATGACACCTGACCCTCACCTGGTTGATGATTGATTCTAATGACACCTGACCCTCACAGGTTGATGATTGGTCCAAATGACACCTGACCCTCACCTGGTTGATGATTGGTCCTAATGACACCTGACCCTCACCTGGTTGATGATTGGTCCAAATGACACCTGACCCTCACCTGGTTGATGATTGGTCCAAATGACACCTGACCCTCACCTGGTTGATGATTGGTCCTAATGACACCTGACCCTCACCTGGTTGATGATTGATTCTAATGACACCTGACTCTCACCTGGCTGATGATTGGTCCACACCTAATGACACCTGACCCTCACCTGGCTGATGATTGGTCCAAATGACACCTGACCCTCACCTGGTTGATGATTGGTCCAAATGACACCTGACCCCCACCTGGTTGATGATTGATTCTAATGACTAATGACCCTCACCTGGTTGATGATTGATTCTAATGACACCTGACTCTCACCTGGCAGATGATTGATTCTAATGACACCTGACTCTCACCTGGCTGATGATTGGTCCACACCTAATGACACCTGACCCTCACCTGGCTGATGATTGGTCCTAATGACACCTGACCCTCACCTGGTTGATGATTGGTCCTAATGACACCTGACCCTCACCTGGTTGATGATTGGTCCTAATGACACCTGACCCTCACCTGGTTGATGATTGGTCCTAATGACACCTGACCCTCACCTGGTTGATGATTGGTCCTAATGACACCTGACTCTCACCTGGCTGATGCTTGGTCCACACCTAATGACACCTGACCCTCACCTGGCTGATGATTGGTCCAAATGACACCTGACCCTCACCTGGTTGATGATTGGTCCAAATGACACCTGACTCTCACCTGGTTGATGATTGATTCTAATGACACCTGACTCTCACCTGGCTGATGACAACTGACCTGTACTTGGGCCTCACCTTACCAAGTTTAATAATAAATAAGATAAATAAAAGGAAGTGGCGCATCGTCCCAGGAGACATGTGCAGGTAGAAAAATAAACAGATTTGAATGAGTCGCTGCATTCCTGGTTCCTGGTTCCTACCTCCTCTGGAACATTGTCCTGCAGACATGGAATACTCTGATCTGCTTCAACTGAAGGAGCAGCATTTTCAGGACACAGATGATGTCTGGCACCACATCGTTTCCCAGAATCCACTTGGACAACACGATGCTTCACTGGGACCAGAGTTTGCTGCAATAGACACACAAGGGAGAGAAGACTGATTTGAAGTTGTGAAGAAGTCAGCACATTTACCAGCTTTTTCATGTATGTTATCTTCATTGAGTATTTTATAGCTCAGAGTACGAGGCTCACTGGTCAAACCTCTAAGGGACAAGAAGGAAGAAGCAGCTGGGATGAAGAAACTCCAGACAGAAACCAGTGGTCTAGTTGGAGACAGTTGTTCAGGGTTTCCAACATTATATTAAATAGATGTAAAATAAATGGTTATTCCAACTGTACAGCTACTGTAACTGATGAGAATAATACTAATGATAAACAACACAATAAAACAACTGAGATAAAACACAGTCGAGACAGAATAATGATGACAAAGAGGAAACATCAACTCATTAGACCAGATCATCTCAAAGCTCAGGCCTCCTTATGGTTCTAGAGGTCCTAGAGGTTCTAAAGTAGAATAGGAGGTATCAAGACCCTCTCCAGTCTGGGTTCAGGAGGCAGACCCCCTCAGGACTAAGCCTTGCCTCTATGATGAAGCTAATATTTAGAGCTGGACTGAACCATCCCTTAGTGATGCCCTGTACTCGTGTCCCTAACCCTAACCCTGTTCTTATTATATTTCATCTCTATTACTACTCATGCATTGTGTGTGCTACTATTGTCACTAACAGCTTTATTTATGTTCATTATCAAACTGTTCTGTGGTTCACAGAAAACTGAAGGACTCTAAAACATTTTTTGATAAACACACTGTGTCCTGTGTCCCATGGAGGCTGTCACCTGAGCTCGTTGTTCTCGAGGCTGCAGGTGATGCTGTAGAGTCCAGGTGTGACATCCCGAGAGTCCTCTAATCATCAGTATGAGCGATGGACTCTGTACTGCAAAGATCAGGACATTAAACGCCACCATTAGCTCAGAGTGCATCATAAATCAAATGATCATTAGAGGATCAGTGATTTTAGGACAAAGAGTTTCTGTCTGACTCTGTTCTCTTGAATCTACCTCAGGAATCATATATTTGTATTGGCCTCTTCTTATTCTGGTCCAGAACCAGTGGTCCAGTGGGTCAGGACTTACCCTGTTCAGGTCTTGGTCCTTGTTCCAGTATTGCCAGGATCACAGAGTTTTCTATCACAAAATACTTGAACTTCTTTAGACTGCTGTCACTCCGACTAGAGCAGCCAATCAAAACATCCGCATTCAGAGATGGGAAGGTCCTAGGACCCTGCATAATGCTGAGACATGAATCAAGAATCAAAGCCAGATCTGAACCAGACTGAGATGCTGTCTGAACACACCAGCTTCAGATCATATGTGAGTCAAGTTTAGAACAACTTGTTTGATTTAAGGAGGTGTCCGTTTCACCCACCAGCTCAGCGTAGCCTCTGCAGCTTCCTTCACCCTCAGAGAGGCAGGATTCAGCTCTTTCTCCTCTTTATACCTCACCTCTGTTTCCTGCCTTGACTTACTGCCCGAAATCCCCAATTCCACGATCTCCAGCACCTCCAGCAAACACTCCTGAAAATAAACAATACATAGTACACACAGAGCAGACAACACTGACAGAGTCACGTCAACACTGAAGGAGTCAGGTCAACACTGAAGGAGTCAGGTCAATACTGAAGGTGTCAGGTCAACACTGAAGGAGTCAGGTCAATACTGAAGGAGTCAGTTCAACACTGACAGAGTCACGTCAACACTGAAGGTGTCAGGTCAACACTGAAGGAGTCAGGTCAACACTGAAGGTGTCAGGTCAACACTGAAGGAGTCAGGTCAACACTGAAGGAGTCAGGTCAACACTGAAGGTGTCAGGTCAACACTGAAGGAGTCAGGTCAACACTGAATGGGTCAGGTCAACACTGAAGGTGTCAGGTCAACACTGAAGGTGTCAGGTCAATACTGAAGGTGTCAGGTCAACACTGAAGGAGTCAGGTCAATACTGAAGGAGTCAGGTCAACACTGAAGGAGTCAGTTCAACACTGACAGAGTCACGTCAACACTGAAGGTGTCAGGTCAACACTGAAGGAGTCAGGTCAACACTGAAGGTGTCAGGTCAACACTAACAGAGTCAGTTCAACACTGAAGGAGTCAGTTCAACACTGACAGAGTCACGTCAACACTGAAGGTGTCAGGTCAACACTGAAGGTGTCAGGTCAACACTGAAGGAGTCAGGTCAACACTGAAGGTGTCAGGTCAACACTGAAGGAGTCAGGTCAACACTGAAGGTGTCAGGTCAACACTGAAGGTGTCAGGTCAACACTGAAGGAGTCAGGTCAACACTGAAGGTGTCAGGTCAACACTGAAGGTGTCAGGTCAACACTGAAGGTGTCAGGTCAACACTGAAGGAGTCAGGTCAACACTGAAGGGGTCAGGTCAACACTGAAGGGGTCAGGTCAATACTGACAGAGTCAGGTCAACACTGAAGGTGTCAGGTCAACACTGAAGGAGTCAGGTCAACACTGAAGGAGTCAGGTCAACACTGAAGGGGTCAGGTCAACACTGAAGGAGTCAGGTCAACACTGAAGGTGTCAGGTCAACACTGAAGGTGTCAGGTCAACACTGAAGGAGTCAGGTCAATACTGAAGGTGTCAGGTCAACACTGAAGGTGTCAGGTCAATACTGAAGGTGTCAGGTCAACACTAACAGAGTCAGGTCAACACTAACAGAGTCAGGTCAACAATATAATGTTGGTCAGTTGCTTGATTGTCAGTTACCTGTTGGTCAGTTGCTTGATTGTCAGTGACCTGTTGGTCAGTTGCTTGATTGTCAGTTACCTGTTGGTCAGTTGCTTTCTGGTTGGTTACCTGGTGGTCCAGCAGGGCTGGGTGCTGAGTCAGCCACACATTCAAACAGTAAAAAGCAGCAACAATAATGGAGTGCAGATCTCTGGAGTGAAGAGGAGGAGGACGACTGCACTGAAACGTGATGTAGGTACAGACTGAACTGACCACACTCCTCCTCTCTGAGTCCTCCACCGACACCTTCACCTGCAGATGGACAGTGCAAGGTTAGACTGGGCTGAAGTAGATGACCTGATCTGGTTCCTTATGATGACGAAGGTTTTCTTCCCCACTGATGAAAACTGTTCTCTCTAGACCTTATTATGTGAACTGTCCTGAAATGACTTGATGCATGATAAGAAACTGATTTTTGTTTTTGGAGGAAACATCTATGTCAGACTGGAAAAGCCTTCTCTAAACAGAGGAGGTGGACTGAGATTTAATCTGACATCTATTTACAATACAGTCTTAAGCTCTGTCCCCACGAAGTGTAGCCTCTGACGGACAGGGCCGTTCAGAGGGAAGAGGACAGGGACAAACAGCCCCCCTCCCCCCAACGACAGGTAAATACCCAACCGTTAATGGAAATTAGCTGCACCAGTTTAAACCTCAGACTTCCCACCAGTCCCTTAGAACTGAAGAGGCTACTCAGATGAAACGTCTTCTCAAAAAAGACGCTATTTTCTGGATAAACTGATCTGAGTCCAGTTTGGCAGGTGTGTGTACTTGTGTCCACCTTGGCTAGTCCTCCCAGAACTTCCAGTGCAGACAGACAAATTGCTGAGTCGTTCCTCCACAGAGACGTCAGACCCTGAGTCAGCAAACGCTCAACCTGCACCCACAGAACCGCCACTGACTCTATGTGGACAGCTGGTGACCATGGTAACCACACACATGGAGAGAGAGAGAGAGAGAGAGAGAGAGAGAGAGAGAGAGAGAGATCCGTTTCCATGACAATGGCAGATCAATATCATAATATCAATACATTCAGGTTAAGAGTTGATTAAAAACAATCCATTATTACAGCTACTGAATCTTTTGGTCCATCTGTTTGCACTGGTTCCTCTGGTTCCTCTGGTTCCACTGGTTCCACTCGTACCGTCGGTGGTTCTGGTCCCACCATGCTGGAAAATAAAGTAGTGAATGTGTGATATCCTGCTGGCACCAGATGGAGGTAGAAGAATTCAATGATTTATTTAAACTGAATATATTTGACTGAAGTTATAAACTATGCTAAAATAAGTTTAAAGATGCAGGACAAAAACAATAACTGTTAAAATAATAGAAGTTATTTTCAAATGTTATGGTTGTTATGTTGTAGGTTTCTTCAAAAGAAAAAAGTTAAAGCTGTCTCACAACAAATGCATTTATTTGTGTAACTAAAAAATCATCAGGTTCTCCGTTAGCACCAGAGGAACTGAATAAAGATGTGAACAGACGAGTGACGGACAGAAGACTCACCTGGGTTTGTCTTGAAGCCTCCAACAGAGCTGAGTCTTGAACCAGATTCAACATGGCCGCTACACAAACACCAGATCAGAAATCATTCACCTGAAGCATTTATCGGTCAGACTGGTGGGTCTGTCATGAAAGACCAAACTGACCGAGGATGAGTTGTGTGTTGGACGAGTCCGTCTCCGTCTGCAGAGCTCCAATCAGAACGTGGGTGAGTCGGGGCATCAGCAACTGGAAGTTACCAGCTGTGACATCACTTAACTTCCCGTCCAATGACACCTGATAACAGACAGGTGAATGTTACTGTGGTCCAGGTCAGATCTGCACAGGTGTGAAGGTGTTAAACCAGGGGCTTGGAGGTTACCTGTGTGTGGATGGATCCAAACTGTAGAGTGAGGGGCAACAGGGACAGTAGGATAAGTATGGAGGCCCGCCTTAAATCCACTGGATTCACAAAACCCTTAAACCTCAGCAGCTCTCTGGGGAGACACAAATGAACTGAATAACAACCTGATCTCACCTGGTGTAATCCAGCTGGTTTAAACAGACACCACAACAACCAGGTGGACTTCACCTTCACCAGTGTTACCTCAGTAATCTTAACAACCTCCGTCACTCATCCAGGAACCTGAGATCCTGAAGTAGTTTCTGTATTATCTGCATTAATGTGTTAGACGTACCTGTCCAGCAGCACGGGCTCCAGAGCAGAGACGAAAGGAGGGAGCAGCAGATTGACTCCTGATAGGTCACAGCAGAACAGAGAGGTGGAGGTCAACAGAATGGAGGCTAGAACTGGAGGACATGTCTCCTCCGACACCTGGAAGCTCTGCAGGAGGACTAGGTAGAACCTAGGAGAACACAGAGGACGAGTCATTTCACTTCTCCTCTTTAACTGGAAGAAACCTGGAGCAGAAGCAAAACCAGGACCCAAATCAGAACCAGAACAATAGGAGGGACCAATCTGCTTGAGGCCAGGTAGAGACAGAAAAAGAGATCCACCTGACTAAAGCGATAAATATAGTTGGGTGTCATCTGCATAGAGATGAAGGTTGATGCTATTGGTCCTAGCACAGAACCCTGAGGAACTCCATAACTAACTGGAATCCGTCTGACAGGCAGGACTCAAACTTTTAATCAATCTGATCTAAGAGGACGAGGACAGAGACAAGTCCACTGTCTGAAGCCGTTTGCCTGTTTGCGTTCTGTGATGAACTCTAAAACCTGAAACTCTTCATCCAGACCATTCATACAAATGATTAGGAACAACTTTACATAGAATTTTAGGAACAAAAGGAAACCATCCGGGTCTAGAGGACGTCAATAGAAAGACTGAGGCACATATCCTGTAAACACAGAAACATTTATCTGGTTTAATATGGAGGTGTTCATTAGTTGGGATGAGATCTAGAGGACAAGCTGATGGTTTAATGCATCAACAAGTAAACAGATAGACAGGTACCTGGACAGGTAGACGGACAGTATGTCCTCTGCAGTCTTCTTAGAGGTGAAGATCCTGCAGAGCATCCCACAGGCTTCAGCTCGTCCTGCTGCCCGTGACTCTGACATTACAGAGACATCAGTCTGTCCAACTACAAACACAGGTATTACAGGTATTCTTATGTCTGTAGTATAAGTTACAGTAGTATTATAATAGTATTATCAGTGTGTAGTACAGAAAGCACAGCAACCAGACGGACCAGACTCTCTGATCAGAGCAGCATCAAACAACCAGCAGCTGAACAGGTGTAGGAGAGAATCCACATTACACCTGAGAGGGGAGTAGGAGGGTCTGGGGGAGACAGAGAGAGAGAGGGGGGACGGAGGACGTTGGGGGTAAGATGCCCAGTGATGGGGGGACCAGGACATCTGAGAGGACAGAAGGAGACAAGTCAGAAGATACCGAGTAATGAATCTGGACAGGTAACCACAGCTAACATACCATGGACGCCTTGCTGGTTGCCTTGGAAACACTTGCACCTTTTGGCTGTCTGTTGTGTGGTGGGGTGGGGGAGGTGGAGGGGAGGGTACTGGAAAGATTTAGGATGTTGACTGGGGTTGGAGGGGCGCTGCCGGAACGAGGTCGGGAGATACCTGAGAAAACAGAACTCATTAGTACGAAGAAAGACTGACTGTGACTGGGTTAGGTTAGGAAAGGGTCGCAGTGCTCCCAATGAGCACTGCGGAGGGCACTAGCACAAGGGAATAAAATGTATAAAATACCTTATTGTTGTCTCCTCTCAATAAACCTGGTTCGGTTAAAAAATGAAATAAATAAAATGAATATAAAAAAGATCAAATTAATAAAAGAAATAAAATTATTGCCGAAGATCGTTGTAAACCAAATAAAACAAAACAAAATAAAATAAGCTAAAATCAGTAAAAATAAAAGAAATTGAAAGAAATTAAAATAAAATAAAATAAAAGAAGCCTGGATCATACCTACTCAAGTACAGGCGCGGGAGCTTCATTTTTATCAACATACCTCCCGTCTCCCAGGATTCCTCACCCTATTAGCGTAAAACATCACATGCAATTAACCCTGCTGTATCCAAAACCATAAAGCCATAAGGACAGTGGCTGGGTTAGGTTAAGACAGTGGCTGGGTTAGGATGAGGACTGTGACTGGGTTAGGATGAGGACTGTGGCTGGGTTAGGGTGAGGACTGTGACTGGGTTAGGATGAGGACTGTGGCTGGGTTAGGATGAGGACTGTGGCTGGGTTAGGATGAGGACAGTGACTGGGTTAGGATGAGGACTGTGGCTGGGTTAGGATGAGGACTGTGGCTGGGTTAGGATGAGGACTGTGGCTGGGTTAGGATGAGGACTGTGACTGGGTTAGGATGAGGACTGTGACTGGGTTAGGATGAGGACTGTGGCTGGGTTAGGATGAGGACTGTGACTGGGTTAGGATGAGGACTGTGACTGGGTTAGGATGAGGACTGTGGCTGGGTTAGGATGAGGACTGTGGCTGGGTTAGGATGAGGACTGTGGCTGGGTTAGGATGAGGACTGTGGCTGGGTTAGGATGAGGACTGTGGCTGGGTTAGGATGAGGACTGTGGCTGGGTTAGGATGAGGACAGTGACTGGGTTAGGATGAGGACTGTGGCTGGGTTAGGATGAGGACTGTGGCTGGGTTAGGATGAGGACTGTGGCTGGGTTAGGATGAGGACTGTGGCTGGGTTAGGATGAGGACAGTGACTGGGTTAGGATGAGGACTGTGGCTGGGTTAGGATGAGGACTGTGGCTGGGTTAGGATGAGGACTGTGGCTGGGTTAGGATGAGGACAGTGACTGGGTTAGGATGAGGACAGTGACTGGGTTAGGATGAGGACAGTGACTGGGTTAGGATGAGGACAGTGGCTGGGTTAGGATGAGGACAGTGACTGGGTTAGGATGAGGACTGTGGCTGGGTTAGGATGAGGACTGGTTTAGGGTGAGGACTATAAAAACACAGGTTCTCCATTAGATCTGTAATTTAGAGGACACTGTCTCTACAGGACGACCCAGAGGATTCAGGTCAGAAAGGTTTTGTGACACATGGTTGGTGGGCTGAGTCCAAAGAGACAAAGTACTGTTCAGTCAAGCTCCTGCCTGAGGGGCGGGGCTTACCGTAGGATGGGGGACGGTCCCTAAACGGACTTCTGGTCACAGCAACCCCTAGGAGGACACCACATGTTAAAAGATGTCCAAACTGAAAGTCCACCGTCACAGTCAGACTGTTAACAATAAAATGTCTTTGTGCTGCAGGTCCAGCAGAGAGGTTCTGGACAGAGTCCTGGTTCTCATTGATTGGTTCATTGACTGGACCGGTTCTACATGTGTTTACCAAGAGAAGGCAGCCGGTCTCTGAAATGCATCCTCGTTGTCTGAGCTTGAAGAAACAAAGAAACAACAATGATGAATACAACTAAAGGTCAGAGCAGAGAGACCAGAGTAACAACACATATAACATGACAAAGAAAATACAGAGACATGATATCTGAACACGTATCAGCTGCTTTACATCATCTAACAAAATATAAATTATATCTGAACACGTATCAGCTGCTTTACATCATCTAACAAAGTATAAATGATATCTGAACACGTATCAGCTGCTTTACATCATCTAACAAAGTATAAATGATATCTGAACACGTAACAGCTGCTTTACATCATCTAACAAAGTATAAATGATATCTGAACACGTATCAGCTGCTTTACATCATCTAACAAAGTATAAATGATATCTGAACACGTAACAGCTGCTTTACATCATCTAACAAAGTATAAATGATATCTGAACACGTATCAGCTGCTTTACATCATCTAACAAAGTATAAATGATATCTGAACACTTGTGCTTTGATTAGAAGCCTTCTCTTAAAACAGTGTTTTTCAACCTTTCTTGAGCCAAGTTACATTTTTTTAACTGAAAAACTCTGAATGTGTTTGTTATCAATTTAAAAAGTTAAAGTGACGGGATTTTTATGACCCTGTCAGTCAAAATGACAGACAGTGAAAACGTCTAGCCTCTGATACACAGACACTTGACAATGATAATTTCTCACAGCACAACTGATGATGTCTCACTAGTGGATGAACAAGACTGACTTAAAGAACTTGATCAGAATCAACCTGTGATTTTATTCTGGATTCATTCGTCTTCACCTGATTTAGTTTGAACGTCTCATGTCAATGTCAATTTTATTTATATAGCACATTTCCAAAGGTAGGCTTCCCAAAGTGCTTTCCAGTAAAAACAAACAAAATAAAACAGAGCAATACAATAAAACAACAATGTCACATATGAACATAAAATATTCAATAAAAGTACTCAGTCAAAGGCCAAGGTGAATAAGTGGGTCTTAAGTAAGGATTTAAAAGCAGAAAGGCTGTTTGCAGACCGCACAGCTGAAGGTAAGGTGTTCCACAAAGAGGGAGCCACAACTGAAAAGGCTCATGTAATTTATCTTCAGCTGATGTTTATCTGTGTATATGATGTGTGTATATGATGTGTGTATATGATGTGTATATGATGTGTGTATGATGTGTGTATATGATGTGTGTATATGATGTGTGTATATGATGTGTGTATATGATGTGTGTATATGATGTGTGTATATGATGTGTGTATATGATGTGTGTATATGATGTGTGTATATGATGTGTGTATATGATGTGTGTATATGATGTGTATATGATGTGTGTATGATGTGTGTATATGATGTGTGTATATGATGTGTGTATATATACCAGTGTGTGGTAGCTGCTGCTCTCCTGACTGGTTGCTCACACTCACACCTGTAGAAACACAGATAACATTGGACATAACTTCTTTGTCTGCTCTGATCACTGAGTAGAAGGCGTGTTGTTTGTTTACATCATGATAAACAGTCTCTTGTTGTTTTGGCCTCATTCCTGTGCATCGATACCACTATGACAAGGAATCCATGGAGGGGTAGTTATTTGTCAGAGGGTTATTCTTTCTATATTTATTTATGTATATAGCCACTAGCTGTATCTCCCCATTAACACTGTGTGGGACACTTTACATGAAGTCATTTTATGAAGAATATTCCTGAACAATACACAGAAGTAAAAACTAATTATATTATTATTATTCATCAGCGTACCAAGGAAGGCGTCAACCAGCATGCTGATTCCTTTCATGGCTCTGAAGAAGATGTCCGGCAGTGGACCTGCGACGTCCACCGGGTTACTGGTCAGAGAGGAGACACGTAAGGACCGGGGCTTCATGTGACCACGTCTCTGGGATTTAAACTCTTCTCACCTGAACAGATGCAAGAATTTGAACCAAGTGTGCGGGATTCGCTCATCATCCATGTCGGCAGGAATCTGAACAGCATCCTCCTCCGGGACTTTAAAGGGAGGGAAGGACGGGCCGAAGATCAGCAACAACAACCTGGACATGCAAACAGAACGTTAAACCTCCCTGAGAGTATTGTGTCGCCGTGCATGTGTGCATGTCATGAACCTGGAGGTTAAAGCTGCGACGGCTCGGCTCCACTGCTGCACCACCGCTGGTTGGTGTCTCCATCCACTCAACATCTGTCTGCACGTCTGCCACAAGGAGCGAGACGGAAAACACCGAGAGCAAGACAGCAGCCACACCTCCAGAAGGACCTCCATTGAAAGGTCTGCCACACCACCTACCCTCAGAGACACAGATGGCTGAGGGTCAGGTGAACACACCAGGGGGGTGGAGTCACTGTCTTACCTGCAGCTCCAGCCGGAGCCAGAATGACGTGATTGATGCGGAGCAGGAAGTGAAGCAGGGTCTCCCAGGTGTCTCTGCTCATCGAGGAGCTCTCTCTGGCCAATGACTGAACGGCATACAACACCTGCTGATAGAGAGACAGGTAGACCGGACTCACCTGGTCAGACCTGAAGGGAAGAGGGGTTAATGAGGTCCGAAACTACTGTGACCCACAGACACCTAGATCCAAGTCTATCTTCAGGTCTAAGATCATGTCTAGGATCATGTCTAGGATCATGTCTAGGATCATGTCTAGGATCTGGTCTAGGATCAGGTCTAAGATCAGGTCTAGGATCAGGTCTAGGTTCAGGTCTAGGTTCAGGTCTAGGTTCAGGTCTAAGATCAGGTCTAGGATCAGGTCTAGGATCAGGTCTAGGATCAGGTCTAGGTTCAGGTCTAGATTCAGGTCTAGGATCAGGTCTAGGATCAGGTCTGGGGTCAGGTCTAGGTTCAGGGTCTACCTGGACAGGAAGATGCTGTACAGGTGTCTGAGAATCTTCTGGGCATACAGGTTGGGGTCTCGGTTAATTGGTCGAGGGATCGAGTCTTTTGGGGACACCAGGGCCATCAGCCAATCAGTGTAGACGTCCACACAGAGTTTGACCGTTTCCCTGTCCAATGGGAGGGTGAGACCATAACACAAGACCTCCATCGTCCACTTCACCTGCACAGAGATGAACAGATGTCAGGATCTGACCCACAGAGACCTGGTGGTGATCCAGGAAGTGAGGTGCACCTGTGTTTCCTGATGAGCTGGCTATGTTTGACTGAACCGCATCACTCTGTGTGTTAAGTGTTTTACTGGACCAGTATAAACCAGGGGGCGGGGTTTATGACCTACACTGTCAGCAGAGGGGGCTGTAGAGGAGCTGTCATTTGTTCATAGAGGTCATTAATACACACACACACTAACACACACACTAACACACACTTCTCTGTCCGTGCTCAGAAGACTGCGGGTGTCTGGGTTTCCCAGGCTGGTTCCCAGGGGCGTCACCACGGCAACAACAACATCTCTGCCCACAGAAGGCGGGAAACAATTGAGCACACTCACATGACCACGCCCACTGGAGAGTGATTGGTCCATGACACAGCTCACCTGGAACTGGAGACAGAGGTTAATGGTGAACATGGACGTCTGGTCACTCTTTAATCAACGGTTTCCCACAATGCATCAGTGTGAGTGTCTGTGCTGACACCACATTAACCTCAGATCAGAGACGTCAACATTCATGAGGAACCCTCCTGGACATCAGCCCTAACCCCCAGCGTTAGAAATAAACAATAAATAAAGAATACATAAACTAATTAAATTAGGGTTAGGTCTGACTGAACGTCCAGACTGTCCTCACTGATATCTCTGTCCTGAACAAGCGACAAGACTTGAACTCTACATTTATAACAATAACAATGAGCTGAAGAGTTGCCCCCACTGGACGTCACTTTGACATTGACTTCTCAGGTTCATCTGAAGAACGAAGCGTTGAGTCTAGTTCACAGTAACTTAAACTGGACTAAAATGTAAAAGTACAAATTATTTCTAGTTTCCTTTACGTCTCAGAATCAGTAAAGTGTCGTACCTGCACAGGTGAGTTCATGCTCCGAGGGCTGAAATCAGACTGCTCCCAAAGTCAAGACTGAGTCACCTCCTCCTGTTGCCTTCAAGGTCGGCTGGGAAACGTCAGCCTCCTGTGTCACAACCAGTTTAACTGAACGCCCCTTTCTCCCTGAGCTGTGACTGTCAGGCAACGGTTCAGTTTACAGTCAATAAACTTCAGAAACTTTAATTGCTTTGACAAACGGTTGCAGATCAACACTGGCAGGAGAGAAAACACTTGAGTCACTGAGTAAAATTCATCTTTATTTGGTTGTTTCCCTTTAAATCAAAACGGTTTCAAATTCAGAATGAAAATAAATCAACAGACAGACTGGCAGCATGCTAATCTCCATGACAACCAGGAGGAGCCATGTGACCGAGACGGGCAGTGTGATTGGTTGAGGTTGGGACGAGTCATTTCCAAACAACACAGAGAGAGGCGATTGGCCGGCAGTAAAAAAACAATAATACAGCAGCATGGAGGTCAGGGGTCAGGGGTCAGAGGTCAGAGGTCAGGGGTCAGGGGTCAGGGGTCAGGGGTGTCAGAAGGGTAAGGCTAAGGGTAAGGGGGTCAGTAGGGCTGTTTCTTGAGGAACCTCGTGAACATGGCGAAGGCAGCTACTGGCTTGTCTGATGGAACCATGTGACCTGAACCCTGGAGGAGGAAGAAGGTCAAAGGTCAGAGCAGAGACAAAGTGAGAATGAGCAGAAGAATCCAGGTGATACAGGTAAGTACCTTGATGGTGAGGAAGGCGATGTTGTCAAATTCTTTGACAAAGCCTCCGACCTGTCGACCGTCTACGTCGTCATAGAGCCATGGACGCCTCTGGACCTCCACCTGAGAATCAAATCTACGGGTTAAACACCTGACAGCCATGACTGGGGGGGGGGGTCAAATAAATAGTTTAGTTACCTGCTGCTGCAGAGACTCGACAAACCACTCGTCCCCCATGAAGTTGCAAGCCATGTCCACGTCGCCGTTGTAGACCAGGACCCGGTACTTCTGCAGAGAACCAGAGAAGTCCTGGATCAGCAGGGTTCAGTCTGACACCATGAGCGTTTCAGCTTTTACAGAGGGCGGGGTTTAGATCTGGTTAAAGAACAACATCTGGTTCACTAACCAGAGCAGAGAGCAGCGCCAGATACTGTTTCTTGACGTCCATGAAGAGTCTGCCGTAGTTCAGGTTGACCTCAGCGCTGCAACACCACAAGAACATCAGAATGTCATTGTACAACCACAGCAGAGTCAGAACCAGAACAGGAAGCAGGAAGCAGGACCGTGATACCTGCAGATGGCCCAGTCCAGAGCCTTGGGGCTGATGTGCAGAGCGCGTTTCACGTAAGGGTTGTTCAGGTAGAGGGAGGAGGGAGTGGAGTTGGTGCAGGGGGGATCCAGACGAGCCTTCATGTTCTCAGATGCTAAACTTAAAAACTTCTACAAACCAAAGAGAAACCAGATGAGCATCCGTCATCAGGAGCGTGAACTCTGACGTCAGGAGGTCGGACTCACCTGGTTCCAGAGTCGAGTCTGTGGGTGGTTGATGAACAAATTCCCCAGATCTCTGATGACGAGCTGCCCCCCCTCAACACTGACAACCAATACATGATCAATAACAAGCTGGGACCCGGACGTCATCTGCAAAGGTCAAAGGTTAAAGGTCTCACCTGACTCTCTGATGGACTCCACCTGCACAAGGTGCGTACAGGTTGTAAATGTTCAGTCCTGAACTGTACACGATGGTCTGGACATCTGCCAGCTGTAAAGGAAGCACAGCTCACATGAGACAACCAGGAGTCACCAGAACCAGATGAAACCAGACGGCACTTGTCTGAACCAGTCTGAACCAGACGGAACCAGTCTGAACCAGACGGAACCAGTCTGAACGAGACAGAACCAGACGGAACTAGTCTGAACCAGTCTAAACCAGACGGAACCAGTCTGAACCAGTCTGAACCCAGACCAAACCAGACTAAACCAGACTAAACCAGACAGAACCAGTCTGAACCAGTCTGAACCAGACCAAACCAGTCTGAACCAGTCGGAACCAGTCTGAACCAGTCTGAACCAGACGGAACTAGTCTGAACCAGTGTGAACCAGACGGAACTAGTCTGAAACAGTCTAAACCAGACGGAACCGGTCTGAACCAGTCTGAACCAGACGGAACCAGTCTGAACCAGTCTGATCCAGACAGAACCAGTCTGAACCAGACAGAACCCACTCACGCTGTCAGTGCAGTTCGGGTTCTTGTTGCTGTAGAAGTCACATTTGCCGCCGGTGCAGCAGAAGCTCTGCAGCTTGGTCCACAGCTGGTTGCCCAGGAGACCGTGGTAGTAGGCAAAGTACACCAGAGAGTTATCGTTCAGCTCGTAGCTTGACATCCCGTTACCCACGGCAACACCCTGCAGGTCAAACAAGGTGGGACAAGGTGGGACAATAGTCCTGTCTGTACTACTGTCCTCACTGTGCGGCTGGTACCATGACTAGACTCAGTTCTGTACTAGTACTGCCGTAGTATTCGTACCTGCAGGTTGAGGCTGGCGTCCTGCATCACCCTCTCTGCCAGTGTGGGGATGTAGATTCCTCCATAACTCTCTCCGGTCAGGAAGAGTTGGTTTTTGCTGTACTCTGGAAACAGTCTGAAGAACTCCTTCAGGGCCAGGTAGTTGTTCCACGACACCTGCAGAGAAAAACACACCTGAACACACCTGAACACCTGAGAGCCAATCAGGAGATGAGATTCCAGCACAGACCTCGGAGTCATTGGTGGCGTATTTCTGACTGTCAGAGAACGAGAAGCCGACGCCTGCTGGAGACTCCAGGTACAACATGTTGGCGATCTGCAGTCAGAGAGGGAACAGTCAACAGTCAGCCAGTCAAGAGTCAGCCAATCAACAGCCAGACAGTCAACAGTCAGTCAGCCAGTCAGGCAATCAACAGCCAGATAGTCAACAGTCAGTCAGCCAATCAACAGTCAGTCAGCCAGTCAACAGTCAGTCAGCCAATCGTCAGTCAGCCAATCAACAGTCAGTCAGCCAGTCAACAGTCAGTCAGCCAATCGTCAGTCAGCCAATCAACAGTCAGTCAGCCAGTCAACAGTCAGTCAGCCAGTCAACAGTCAGCCAGTCAACAGCCAGACAGTCAACAGCCAGACAGCCAGTCAACAGCCAGACAGTCAACAGTCAGCCAGCCATTCAACAGACAGCCAGCCAATCAACAGTCAGCCAGTCAGCCAATCAACAGCCAGCCAGTCAGCCAATCAACAGCCAGCCAGTCAGCCAATCAACAGCCAGCCAATCAACAGCCAGCCAATCAACAGACAGTCAGCCAATCAACAGTCAGCCAGCCAATCAACAGTCAGCCAGTCAGCCAATCAACAGCCAGCCAGTCAGCCAATCAACAGCCAGCCAGTCAGCCAATCAACAGCCAGCCAATCAACAGCCAGACAATCAACAGACAGTCAGCCAATCAACAGACAGTCAGCCAATCAACAGACAGTCAGCCAATCAACAGTCAGCCAATCAACAGTCAGTCAGACAATCAACAGTCAGACAATCAGGCAGACCATGTGACTAACACCTGGGTCACATCACATCATACCTTGTTCCAGGAGTAGGGGTTGTACTGCAGCGTTGCTCCATCATCCTGGATCTGAAACAACAGGTGAGTAGATGAGGCCACAGGTAAAAGCAGGTCAGGGGGGGCGGAGTCAAAGTTTATTTACCAGGAAGGGTCCGTGTTCGGTCAGCAGTCCGTCCAGAGAGCTGCAGCCGGGGCCGCCGTTCAGCCACAACACCACCGGGTCAGATGTTGGGGTGTTCTGGGACTCTACAAACCTGGAGACAACAAGGTGTGCAGGTCACTGACTGTACAGGTGTCCCCTCCCCTTAGGTGTCTCCAGTGCTCACCAGTAGTGCAGGTGTTTGCCGTCGGCCACATTCAGGTATCCAGAGTATTGTTTGAAGCTCGGCTGTTTCTGCAGACCAGGCAGGTAAGTCACCTCGTCAGCAGACGGAGCTGCATCAGCAGCAAGCGCACACAACAGGAAGAAACACAACACCTGCATCTGAAGCCAGACACAAGGTAACACCACGTGATTTAAAGCTACAGGTAAATATACACAGGGTTAAATCTGCTGAGTTCAATGAACCAAACCAGGACACAAACTTTCAAATCGCTTTGTTTGGTTACTTTTAGTTTCAGGAAGTAACGAGTTTCATTCTGAGTCGAATCAGTTTCAAACCCGGAAACAGATGGCACACGTGACCTAATCCACAGAGATTTTTAAAAAGTAGTCTGTGTTCGAGTCTGTGTCTGAGTGGACCGGATTCATCAGTAGAGGGTCCTGGTTCCGAGTCCAAGTCTGTGGTCTTTATTCAGTTTATCAGTTCGGAGGAACGTTAAATTGTCAGATTTCTGAATGGAGTTTGGCGGAAACACAACAATGAATCAAAAGGCGAACAGAGAGCCAGAATGAGTTGTTAAAATCAAATAATAACGTTACTTTGATTTGATTGACTTCAGTCAGTTGAACACGAACTGAAGTTTACTTTAAACCCGGAAGTGGGTTGTCTCCAGATTAGCTCCAGCTAACGGCTAACACATCACCAACGGCTTTTTCGGAGAAAAGCAGCAAAAAGCGGGCGGACTTCTGAACGGATAGTCAGACTCACCTCGTCTGTGTCCTCCTAGTCTGAGACTCCGCAGTAAAGTGGACAAGCTGCGACAACAGTCACCGCAAGTCATATGACTGAGGTCACGTGACGGAGGCAGGTCACGTGACCGTGCTTCACATTTCCGGTTTTGTGTGGTGGAAAAGATCTGATCCAGAAAGTCTCGTTGCTGATGGATCCAGAGGGGTATTGCACAAAACTAGGATAAGGGATTAAGCCGGGATATGTTGATTATCCCGGCTTAATTTAGCCTCAAGTCGGTTGCATGAAAGTAGCTCAAACTTAACCCTGCTAAGTTACTATGGTGATTTATTCTCTGCAGCTAGCCTGCTCCAGACCAGGCTAACAGCCAGGCTAAGATTAATCCTGGTGATCCACCTGTATTTCCACCGTCAATCCTGTGAGGATTTAATGTGTTTTACAGCATGACCATGGTCTTTCTAAGTATGTTGCATCATTTTAATTATTCTGTATTAAAATATTTCATATTTATAGTAATTTATCATTTTATTTAAATCTGTTGGCTGTTTGTAATTGCAATAGTCTTTTTGTGTTGATTTAAGTGGTTGTATTATTACTCAGGCCAAGTGTTATATGAAGACTGCTAGTCAAATTGCCGTCAGAGGTTTCATAAATATGTGTTTTATTGCAGTAATTGAGATTACAAAACACAGCTGATGAAGTTGCAAAGGTGTTTTCAATGAAATCTGTGACAAGGGCCATATAGTATATATAGGTCCACCTCCCATTCACCTGTTCCCTCTTCATAATGGCTTGTCCCTTTTTTGGAGGATGTGCTGGATGAGGAAGCCCTAATCCTCAGACTGTACCACAGATGGTCTGTGTTACATTCAGATGGTTTGCAAGTGGGAGCTTCCTTTATTCTGTTGATGATGCAGAGAATCTCAATAAAGGAACCATTAGCTGCACAATAAGACGTGTTTGTCTGGCACTGAAATCATTTAGCTACATGTTCATCACCTTCCCTGGCCACAGAAGACCCCTCTACATCAAGGAGCAGTTTTACATGATTTCAGGTCACCTCAATTTCAATGTGCAACCATTAGTTTCTAATTTGATCAGTTATAGTTGGATACTAACTATTCTTTGTTACTGTAAGCACCTTGGACATCGTATGTCTAACTCTGCCGTGTTTTCTAAATATCTTGTATAGTCAGGTGAATTCTACGACGGAGTATTAGGGCCACACATGAAGAAAAAAAATATTTTTACCATGACGAGATTAAACTCGACATGGCGACTTTAAAGTCGACACGTCAAGATTAAAGTCGACATGTCGACATTAAACTCGACATTTCGAGAATAAAGTTGAAATATCATGTCGACTTTAATCTTGACTTGTCGACTTTAAAGTCGCCATGCCGACATTATTCTCGACATGTCGAGTTTAATGTCGACATGTCGAGATTAAAGTCGACATGATATTTCAACTTTAAACTCGACTTTAAAGTCGACATGGCAAAAATATTTTTTTTCTTCATGTGTGGCCCTAATACTCCGTCGTAGAATTCTCTGGTGTGCTGCTGGGAGACAAAGGAGTGGCTGTTGATGTTGCTCTCATCTTCCCAGTCAACATTAATGGCAGACACATGAGGGAATGTTTTCACTTCATTTTTGAATTTAGCCTCTTTAGTTAATAAAAGATCTTAAATGTCACTTTTTGGTGTGTGCATTTTGTTTAGCATTGGTGGTTCTCTTTTAAATTCTACTTGACATTCATGAAAGAGGAAATGTGAAACATGAAATGTTTTATTTTATTTATTAGGCAGTCCTCCTTTGTCTTGGTTGCTTGGATCCTGGAATAGAGAGAGCAAAGCAACAATGATTAAAACACTGTATTGCAGTTATGGTTACTGTGTACACTGAAATACTCACTTCTCTTTCTAGTTTCTGGATTTCCAGGTCCAGTTTCCTGAGTGTCCAGCGTTTAATCTCAAGATCCAGCTCCATTTCTTGGAGCTCTCTGTTCTCGAGTCTAATTTTAATGTCTGCCAGCTCTATCTGTCTCTCCGAGTGCTTGCTGTACAGAGTTCTGACAGTTTGTGACGTCTGTAAAATAAATGTCAATCAGCACAGCAGGATTTGTGCATAATGTAGATTTACTTTGGCCAATACTCACAATGTTACCAGGCTGCTTAGGAGACTGTGCACCACATCACTGACTTCATATCCTTTATGGACTAAATTAACAGGATAATTCTATAAACTTGACATACCTCAAGCCTTCTGGAGTCCAGTGACACAGTCTCCTCATCTTCCGAAGTACATTAAATGCAGCTCCTCTGCTGGGGTCATGTCCTGGCTGGGTGGGCCGCCCCCTGTGCCAGTTCCATGGGCCTGCAAAATGTTCTTCTATTTCATTTAAATTTGCTGCCAGATAATTTTATGTCCAGAAAAGTTTGTTCTTTATAAAGGATAGAAAGATAAAATGGATAAAAACGTAACATGAGAAAAATAGATTAAACACACACATTGTGGATAATTGTTTGCACGTAATCATACTCTACATTTCCCAAGTAACTTCTAACTGCTTTAGTCCTTTGTAGCTTAATTATGACAGTTCCAATGGAGCACTGTTTATTAATTGTACATTTTAGGACTACTTACGCATTAAGACGGTCCGCTATTGTCTGTCTTCTCGCAGTCTTCTATTGAATCTTTCACGTCTTCGTAAAACTGCATCAGGAGCTGTTGTTCCGCGGCCGTGACGTATGACGCGCGACGTTCTCATCAGTGATTCTGTTAGCGACTGCGAGGTCTATTGAAGTGTCCCGTGAACACGTACTTATCCCAGCTATCTTCATCTGGTTTAACATAGCCGAGCCTTTTTATCCTGGCTCGGCAAACGTGCAACCAATTAAGCCAGGATGCGCCGAGCAGGCTAGGTCAAGCCGCGCTTTCTCAATTATCCTGGATTTCTTTATCCTAGTTTTGTGCAATACCCCTCTGGTTACCATGGAAACAAAACAAACTGCCACAGTGAATCAAACTGAGAAAACTTTATTAAAAAACAACTCAGAAGGTAAACAATCTGTACAACATGTAGAAGAGGGGGCGGAGCTTCTTCAGGGCCGTGGGGGCGGTCTCATCCCAGGAGGGGGCGGTCCTGAAACAAGGTCACATGATCAGTATACATGAAAGTAATAATTCTGTGGTCTGATTGGTCGTATCCATGGTAACAGCTTACCTCGCATGCCAGGAGGAGGCGGCCTCATCCCTGGTGGGGGCATCCCCATCGGAGCTCCTCGACCCGGAGGCATCCCCATCGGGGGGCCCATCGGGGGACGCATACCAGGGGGCGGGCCCATCATACCTGCAGGGGGAGGAGCCAGGTGAGTGCTATGAAAAAGTCCAGGAAGACCATCGACAAGGTGCAACATGACTTACCTGGAGGGGGGGCTCCTCTTCCCATCGGCGGCGGAGCTCCTCGTCCAGGAGGGTACTGTGTCGGGGCCCCGGCAATGCTGGCCCCTGCTGCTGCTGCAGCCACTGTTCCTCTGCCCTGGGGGGTCATCACCTGGACGCACACAGGAAGCCGTCAGACCCCACACGCCTCCCCATCACCCTCCCTTTCCATGCAGGTATCATGATTACCTGCTGTGACGGGCCGCCTACTCCTCTGACAGGCCCCGCCAGTCCAGCCGGGGCCTGAGGCATTGGAGCTCCAGCAGGAACGCCACGACCCGCCGCCCGGCCCACACCGGGACCTCCAGCCACACCCGCCAAGGGGACCCTGGCGATCCCCGTCTGAAACAGGAAACAGTCCGTTAAAGCCAGCTGATCAAGCCCAGAGCGTCAGCTGACTGATGGCTGCAGGCTTACATCTTTAGGGGGCGGGCCCTCCACCGTCATGGACACCAGGTTCTCCCCCCTCAGCAGAACCAGGCCCAGAACCCTCTTCTCCTCCCGCTCCGGCTGCTTCGAGTTCTTTGGCCTGATGGAGATGTTGAGACGTTAGAGTAAACAAACCAACAAACAAACAAACCAACAGGAAGCTGAAACCTACTTGATCTTCCTGAACTCATCACAGTCACAGAGGATCAGGTTCATGTGTTTGTCGAAGGCCTTGAATGTTCCGATGAAGATCCGTCCGTCCTGCAGGATGCACCTCATCCTGAAGTCGATGTGCTGCAGCATCTTACTGCTCTTACCCACCGTCTGAGACAAAGCATCAACATCATCAGCTCATACTCATCCACAGCCTCACCTGTGTCTGTGACGTCCTGGTGGCTCAACCAATCACAGCGGACAGACACCTCTAGGTTTTAATCATAAACATTGATCCTAATAACTTTATTGATCATCTCAGACATGCACACTGTCCGTGAGCTTCGTGTTGTTACTGAAGAATAAACAAACCGTTACCGGTAGCTAAGCTGTGAACTACCCTGCTAACTAGTCGGTAAGCTAACGGCTAGCAGGGCTAACAGAACGGCCTACCCCGGCCCGGTAAACCGTGGGTCGTCAGAGAAACAAACGGAGCAGCTGATGAATTAGATAAACCGATTATTGATCTGATTTGTAATCCATTAACCTCCGCTCTGCAGCTCAACACCGACGTCCAGCAGACGTTCATTCAAACTGCCGCCATTGTTCAAATCAAACCGTAAACCGGAGAAATATGGAGTTCCCTGCAGCGGCCAGGCCGTTACCGGCTTCCCGGTTAACACTCACCATGTTTGCGGTTCTGATGGCTCCGATTCTCCACGGATTCACCGAACAAACCAAAAATATTAACCCGCGGAAATCCCGCCGGGTCGTCTTTATCAGAGAGTACAGGAAGTGACGCCAGGACCCGTGTGCTGCAGCGGAAGACTTCCTACCCGGAACTACGGAAGCTCAAAAGAGTTCCTATGAGAACAAGTAATCATTATAAAGAGTGATAAATGATAATAATTAATTCATTAATATGAATAATAATAATAATGAAGTCAGTCTAAACGACTTTAACGGTGACGAGTGACGTAAATATAAATATTAATATAAATGGAAATATAAATGGAAAAGGAAGTAAACCTTGAGGTTTAGTCCCAGCACAATAAAAAGACAATTAATTATAAATTTAACAAAGAACAACAGAACGTAAAAGACGTCTCTCTACTGTCCTCAGGCGTGTCCTCTGATGGCTGAAGAGTTTCTGTCCATATGCCATCCGCCTGCTCAACTCTGGACTTAAATACCTGTAACACTTTACTCACACAGCTGCTTTAAATACTGTAAATGTGTGTATATATACAAACTACCCCGCTCTAAGTTTACACTTGAGTTTACAGTCTATATTTTATTTTCTCAGTTTACATTTACACTTGTGTGTTATGTACAAGTACTACTGTTTTACTGTACCTTTTTACTACTGGCTGCAGGTATTAAAATACATTTTACTGTGCATGTGCCAAATAAACCTTGTTATCTTATCTACATTAATACATCCAATTACAAATAATATAGAGTACAGCAGGGGTGTCAAACCGATCCATGAACGCGCCGGTGTGGCTGCACCCATGCAGTGGGTGTGGCCGCAAGTTTTTGTTCCACTCAAGCAAGAGGACGCCTGAAATGACTGAGTGAAGGCAGTTCAGTTGATTGATTGATTGATTGATTGATTGATTGATTGATTGAGCCAAGTCAGGTGTGATGCTGCATGGTTGGAATGAAAACCTGCAGCCACAGCGGCCTGTTCATGGATCAGTTTATATAATATTTCAAACAGAGATCGTTAAAGTCAGAATCCGATCACTGGCGTTTTTAAACGATTCGTGACGTCATCATGTGATAGAATAAAACTTTAAATAATCTCCCATCGATCACTTCACATCCCCCATCATCCCGCTGCGGGCTGGTTGTCATGGCAACGGAGCTCCCGCCGCCGGCTGCGCGCTGCGGTGAGACGGAGGAGAGATGGTGACTCACCGGGAACATCCGCGACCAGCGACCGGAGACTAACGGATCGACTTGAGACTACCGGAGAGACGACCGGAGACTAACGGAGCGACGACCGGACCGAGTCACGAACCCAGGCGCCGTTAGCGCGTTATTTTCCCGCGGCGTCTGTCTAAGGAGGCGCGCGACGTCGACGGACTGTTAATGAGGCTGATGGCGGGTAACTACCGCAGTGACAACACGGCAACCAGAGCAACCAAGGCAACCAGGGCAACCAGGACTCTGCATCGTTGCTTTAACCTGAAGGACACGGCAACTAGCAACTGTTGACGTCTGTTTCCCGCCATGTTGCTTCTACATCCATAGCAACAATTGATGATGTTTAACAGCCGACATGTTGCCTCAACCAGCAACAACTGAAGCAACTATCATGACAGCAACACTGCTCCTGGTCTGAGGTAAACAGGAAGTACTTCATCAGTCCAGAGGATCAGTTTATTGACATAATTAATTTATTAATATTAATATATTCAGTTTATAAACATGTATCCTTCACCTGTAGGTCAGGTAGCTTATCTGATTATAGATAATCTATAGATAGATAGATAGATAGATAATCTATACGTAGATTGACAGATACTTTATTATAAACACTTGTGATCCAGGATCTCATTAGACCCTCCACTGGTTCTGGTTCTGGTTCTGGTCCACTGTACCTGGTGCTGATATTGATTGGTATTTGATGGTCACTCTCCTAATCAGCTGATCTGAACTCAGGTGCGTCTGTACCTGTTTGTTTGTGCAGTCATCGACAGCCTCCATTAAGCCCCGCCCAGTACATACTACAGCCAATAGAATGAGTAATCTGAGGGAGGCGGAGCCAGGCCAGGAGACAGAGGCCAAGGTGAGATTTCTCATTATCCCTTGCAGCAGGGTCACCTGTGTTCAGGTTCTCCAGGTGTCCCAGACTGTGAGTGATGTCTTTGTTGTGGTGCGTTCAGGTGCAGACCTGGGCTCAGTCTCTGGTTTATACTCTGGAGGAACTGGAGTGTAAAATCTGCTACAACCGATACGACACCCGCAGCCGCAAACCCAAACTGCTGGGCTGCCTGCACCGGGTCTGTGCCAAGTGTCTCAACAAGATGGTCCACATGGGTGAGTACACCCGACAGCTAAACCACCATGGGGACATGTCCCAGGGACACGTCACGTCTCTAGTCCCCTCTCATCAAATTAGTTGACACTTCTGAACACATGACTCATCCACTGTGTCTTTGTTTCAGGAGAGTCTTCACCCTCCGTCATCAGCTGTCCCTTCTGTCGCCATGAGACCTATGTCCCTGACGAGGAGGTGAGACAGGTTAATTAACAAGGAGGTGAGACAGGTGAGACAGGTTAATAAACGAGGAGCTGAGACAGGTTAATTAACAAGGGGTGAGACAGGTTATTAACAAGGGGTGAGACAGGCTAATTAACGAGGAGGTGAGACAGGTTAATTAACAAGGAGTAAGACAGGTTAATTAACGAGGAGGTGAGACAGGTTAATTAACATGGAGGTGTGACAGGTTAATTAACAAGGGGTGAGACAGGTTAATAAACGAGGAGGTGAGACAGGTTAATTAACAAGGAGGTGAGACAGGTTAATTAACGAGGAGGTGAGACAGGTTAATTAACAAGGAGGTGAGACAGGTTAATTAACGAGGAGGTGAGACAGGTTATTAACGAGGGGTGAGACAGGCTAATTAACGAGGAGGTGAGACAGGTTAATTAACAAGGAGTGAGACAGGTTAATTAACGAGGAGGTGAGACAGGTTAATTAACATGGAGGTGTGACAGGTTAATTAACAAGGGGTGAGACAGGTTAATTAACGAGGAGGTGAGACAGGCTAATTAACGAGGAGGTGAGACAGGTTAATTAACATGGAGGTGTGACAGGTTAATTAACGAGGAGGTGAGACAGGTTAATTAACAAGGGGTGAGACTGGTTAATTAACATGGATGTGAGAAAGGTTAAATAACAAGCAGTGAGACTGGTTAATTAACGAGGTGTAAGACAGGTTAATTAACGAGGAGGTGAGACAGGTTAATTAACGAGGGGTGAGACAGGTTAATTAACGAGGAGGTGAGACAGGTTCATTAACAAGGAGTGAGACAGGTTAATTAACAAGGAGGTGAGACAGGTTAATTAACGAGGAGGTGAGACAGGTTAATTAACAAGGGGTGAGATAGGTTAATTAACGAGGAGGTGAGACAGGTTAATTAACGAGGGGTAAGACAGGTTAATTAACGAGGACGTGAGACAGGTGTGTTTGTGTTCAGGTGTGGCTGATGGAGGACGACCGACACATCCTGGCAGTTCTGTCATGTCAGGACCGAGCCCGGCGAGGAGGAGGAGGGGGAGGAGGAGGAGGAGGGGAGGTGGTGCTGAGTCCGTCCAGTCTGACTGATGAAGGTTCGTTGCTTCTACTCTGTTTCTACCCAGGTTGTCCTCAGATTCTACTTAGGTTCTTCTCAAGTTCTCCTGGGGTTCTACTCAGGTTTAATACAATGGATTTGAACAGGAAGAAATCATGAGCAGAACCAGGTCAAATGGAGGGACCCATCTCATTAAGGCCAGGTAGAGGGTCTGCTTAGGTTCTACTTAGGTTCTGCTCAGGTTCTCCTGAGGGACTACTCATGTTCTGCTTTGGTTCTACTCAGGTTCTGCTTAGCAGCTACTCGGGTTTTACTCAGGTTCTAATTAGGTTATTGTCGAGTTCTCCTGAGGTCCTACTTAGGTTCTACTTGGTTTCTACTCAGGCTCGTCTTGGTGTGTCAGTGTCAGGTCATCAGGGTTCTGGTCTTCATCTGTCTGTAGGTGCAGGAGGGAGCTTGGACGTGTCCCAGCGTTCCTCAGACTGTCTGGTCATCACCATCATGGAACTCCCAGAGGCGTCTCCTTCCTCAGACTCACTGAGCATGCTCAATGTGGTGGGTCTCTACCGCCCCCCCAGCCTGGACTCACTGCCCTGCAACCTGCCGGGCCATAAGTGTCGCGCCTGGACGACCCGCAGCTTCCCCCGCTGCCTGCTGGGGGCGCTGTGTCTGGTCAGTACCTGTGAATCTATGCAGTCTAACCAAGAACAAGATGTCAGAACGGTTAGATACTGAGTCTATCTGACTCCCAGAGAGGAGCTCAGGCTAAAGACAGCGAGCAATAATACCTCATTTAAACAGGTGTCTGTGTCCAGGTGTGTGTCTGACTTACTGTCTGTGTCCAGGTGTGTGTCTGACTTCCTGTGTCTGTGTCCAGGTGTGTGTCTGACTTCCTGTGTCTGTGTCCAGGTGTGTGTCTGTGTCCAGGTGTGTGTCTGACTCCTGTGTCTGTGTCCAGGTGTGTGTCTGACTTCCTGTGTCTGTGTCCAGGTGTGTGTCTGACTCCTGTGTCTGTGTCCAGGTGTGTGTCTGACTTACTGTCTGTGTCCAGGTGTGTGTCTGACTTCCTGTGTCTGTGTCCAGGTGTGTGTCTGACTTCCTGTGTCTGTGTCCAGGTGTGTGTCTGACTTCCTGCGTCTGTGTCCAGGTGTGTGTCTGACTTCCTGTGTCTGTGTCCAGGTGTGTGTCTGACTCCTGTGTCTGTGTCCAGGTGTGTGTCTGACTTCCTGTGTCTGTGTCCAGGTGTGTGTCTGTGTCCAGGTGTGTGTCTGACTTCCTGTGTCTGTGTCCAGGTGTGTGTCTGACTTCCTGTGTCTGTGTCCAGGTGTGTGTCTGACTTCCTGTGTCTGTGTCCAGGTGTGTGTCTGACTTCCTGTGTCTGTGTCCAGGTGTGTGTCTGACTTCCTGTGTCTGTGTCCAGGTGTGTGTCTGACTCCCTGTGTCTGTGTCCAGGTGTGTGTCGGACTTCCTGTGTCTGTGTCCAGGTGTGTGTCTGTGTCCAGGTGTGTGTCTGACTTCCTGTGTCTGTGTCCAGGTGTGTGTCTGACTTCCTGTGTCTGTGTCCAGGTGTGTGTCTGTGTCCAGGTGTGTGTCTGACTTCCTGTGTCTGTGTCCAGGTGTGTGTCTAACTTACTGTGTCTGTGTCCAGGTGTGTGTCTGTGTCCAGGTGTGTGTCTGACTCCTGTGTTTGTGTCCAGGTGTGTGTCTGACTTACTGTGTCTGTGTCCAGGTGTGTGTCTGACTTCCTGTGTCTGTGTCCAGGTGTGTGTCTGACTTACTGTGTCTGTGTCCAGGTGTGTGTCTGACTTCCTGTGTCTGTGTCCAGGTGTGTGTCTGACTTCCTGTGTCTGTGTCCAGGTGTGTGTCTGACTTCCTGTGTCTGTGTCCAGGTGTGTGTCTGACTTCCTGTGTCTGTGTCCAGGTGTGTGTCTGTGTCCAGGTGTGCGTCTGACTTCCTGTGTCTGTGTCCAGGTGTGTGTCTGACTTCCTGTGTCTGTGTCCAGGTGTGTGTCTGACTTCCTGTGTCTGTGTCCAGGTGTGTGTCTGTGTCCAGGTGTGTGTCTGACTTCCTGTGTCTGTGTCCAGGTGTGTGTCTGACTTCCTGTGTCTGTGTCCAGGTGTGTGTCTGTGTCCAGGTGTGTGTCTGACTTCCTGTGTCTGTGTCCAGGTGTGTGTCTGACTTCCTGTGTCTGTGTCCAGGTGTGTGTCTGTGTCCAGGTGTGTGTCTGACTTCCTGTGTCTGTGTCCAGGTGTGTGTCTGACTTCCTGTGTCTGTGTCCAGGTGTGTGTCTGTGTCCAGGTGTGTGTCTGACTTCCTGTGTCTGTGTCCAGGTGTGTGTCTGACTTCCTGTGTCTGTGTCCAGGTGTGTGTCTGTGTCCAGGTGTGTGTCTGACTTCCTGTGTCTGTGTCCAGGTGTGTGTCTGACTTCCTGTGTCTGTGTCCAGGTGTGTGTCTGTGTCCAGGTGTGTGTCTGACTTCCTGTGTCTGTGTCCAGGTGTGTGTCTGACTTCCTGTGTCTGTGTCCAGGTGTGTGTCTGTGTCCAGGTGTGTGTCTGACTTCCTGTGTCTGTGTCCAGGTGTGTGTCTGACTTCCTGTGTCTGTGTCCAGGTGTGTGTCTGTGTCCAGGTGTGTGTCTGACTTCCTGTGTCTGTGTCCAGGTGTACTTCAGCTCGTTGCCTCTGGGGATCTACCTGCTAATGATTGGTCAGCTGTGGCTGGGCGTGGTTCTGGTTAGTCTGGTTCCGTCCACACTGCTGCTGCTCGTCCTCTACGGTTTCTGTCAGTGTCTCTGCCACGAGCTGATGGAGGCGCTCGCGGCACGCAATCATACGCTGCCATGACGACGCTACGTTGCCATTACCACAATGCCACAGGACACAGAGCGTGGCCATAGCAACGATGCTCACCCCCTCTTAATACCAGCAAACCCCTTTTATGAAACAACCAATCAGATTAGGACCAGGTGATGCCATCATCGATGTCAGCCAATCAGAGGACATGCTGTGTGGACTGTAAATATCAGATCATCCATGTTAGAGAGAAACTGTTTACATGTAATTAAAGGTGGAGTCTGCTGTTATGGAACAGCCATCGCCATGGCAACGATACTAATGAAAGAGAGTCAACAGCAATAATGTAATGCACGTTAGCTAGGTAACAAGTTAGCCACAGCTAACACTGCTGCTACAGCTAACACATCATCTACAGCTAACACTGCTGCTATCGCTAACACATCATCTACAGCTAACACTGCAGCTATCGCTAACACATCATCTACAGCTAACACTGCAGCTATCGCTAACACATCATCTACAGCTAACACTGCAACTATCGCTAACACATCATCTACAGCTAACACTGCAACTATCGCTAACACATCATCTACAGCTAACACTACATTCAATTCAATTCAATTCAGTTTTATTTATATAGCGTCAATAACAATACAAATCGTCTCAAGACGCTTTACAAGACCCGGCCTGAAACCCCGAGAGCAAGCTTGAAGGCGACGGTGGCAGGAAAAACTCCCTTTTAACAGGAAGAAACCTTGAGCAGAACCAGCTCATATGGAGGGACCCATCTGCCTAAGGCCAGCCGGGTACAGACAGAGTGTACATCTACAGCTAACACTGCTGCTACAGCTAACATATCATCTACAGCTAACATATCATCTACAGCTAACACATCATCTACAGCTAACACTACATCTACAGCTATCACTACATCTACAGCTAACACTGCTGCTACAGCTAACATATCATCTACAGCTAACTTATCATCTACAGCTAACACTGCTGGCATCTACAGCTAACATTGATGCTACAGCTAACACTGCTGGTACAGCTAACACTGCAGCTATGGCTAACACTACATCTACAGCTTACACTGCAGCTACAGCTGACACTGCTGCTACAGCTAACACATCATCTACAGCTAACACTGCAGCTATCGTTAACACATCGTCTACAGCTAACACTGCAGCTATCGTTAACACATCACCTACAGCTAACATATCATCTACAGCTAACACTGCAGCTACAGCTAACACAGCATCTACAGCTAACACTGCAGCCATCGCTAACACATCACCTACAGCTAACATATCATCTACAGCTAACATATCATCTACAGCTAACACTGCATCTACAGCTAACACTGTAGCTACAGCTAACACAGCATCTACAGCTAACACTGCTGCTACAGCTAACACTGCATCTACAGCTAACACTGCAGCTACGGCAAACACTGCTGCTATAGCTAACACGTCATCTACAGCTAACACTGCAGCAACAGCTAACACTGCTGCTATAGCTAACACGTCATCTGCAGCTAACACTGCTGCTAAAGCGAACACATCATCTACAGCTAACACTGCATCTGCAGATAATACTGCTGCTATCGCTAATACTGCAGCTACAGCTAACACATCATCTACAGCTAACACTGCTGCTACAGCTGACACTGCTGCTATCGCTAATACTGCAGCTACAGCTAACACTGCAACTACAGCTAACACTGCTGCTATCGCTAATACTGCAGCTACAGCTAACACTGCTGGTACAGATAACACAGCAGCAGCATTGTGTTGTTCATTTAAACTAATGTTAGCTTTCAGTATGTTAGCATTTCTCTCAAACGTCCTCCAGAATGCTTCCCATTGGTCATTTTCACATTTACAGAATCAGGCTGTAAACAAAGAGACGAACGTATTGACTAGGACAGCTGACTCTGCCTTTAACACGCTGTATAAACACATGTAACTGTGTAATATGTGAATGTGTAACTCTGTACGTCAGCATTGTCACTTTGACCACCGAGTACTGGAAACAAAGCTAGCTTAGCATAAAGACTGAAGCTGGAGGGTAACTGTTAGCTTGCTGAGAACGTCTAAACTGGGGACTGAACAGATGATGAATAACCAGGCCATGACCATGTCAGTGCAGACAGTCTGACTAGCGCGTAGCTGGAGTTCAGGGATTCTTTAGACTAGCTATGACTGAGTTTTACTTGCATGCAACTAAATTATAGGTCAGCTCACACACCACAGATATTCAGGTGCCAAAACACGTCTGTTCATGAAGATTAATACCTGCTAACATGCTAAGCTAGGCAAATAGTTTCAGTCTTTCTGCTAAGCTAGGGTAATGTTTCAGTCTTTGTGCTAAGCTAGGCTAATGGTTTCAGTCTTTGTGCTAAGCTAGGCTAATGGTTTCAGTCTTAGCTAAGCTTACACTGGTCAGAGCTGCAGTTGACATGTTGGAGTGGTCAGTGCCATCATTTAATTTTGTTTGATTAATGAATACTGTGATGATGATGATGATGATGATGATGATGATGATGATGATGATGAAGAGGAAGAGGACTCCTCCCTATGTTGTGGCTAAAGCCTGATTAGTTTCAGTCATAGAATAAACTGAAACTAAAACAAACTAACGCTGTGTAATAAATAATAAATATACAGTACTATCATCAGTGACCACAGTCCAGTTAGTTCCTCACAGGGAGGTGTCGTACGTCTTCAGCTTGTCCATGGAGCAGGACAGAGACAGCAGTCTGTCACTGAACCAGCTCTTCTGTCTAACTGGTGTCCTGTAGAGGGTTGTGGACATTGTTCATGATGGACCAGAGTTTGTTCAAGGTCCTTCCATCTACCACTGATGTCAGGGACTCCAGCTCTGTCCCTACCACAGAGTCCTCCTTCTGGATCAGCTTGTCCATCCATGAGGTGTCCTTCTTCTTAATCCTGCCTCCCCAGGACGCAACAGCGTAGAAGAGGACACTGGCGTCAGCAGCTTCCTGCAGATATTAGGCCACTTTAGACTCCTGAGGACATAGAGACGGTTCTGACCTTGTTTGTAGACTGAGGATGTGTCTGAAACCACTAACCACTATATAGTGACCACGCCATGTTGTAGTGGTGTCTGAATGTTTAGTGTCCACTATATAGTGCACTACATGTATCCCACAATTCACCGCGAAATGTAGTGACCATCGGATGGTCACTAACCGGAGCAAGATATCCCATCATGCATTGCCAGAGGTTCTCTTGTAAATTAAATACGGCAAACGGACGGAGGCTGTGTACAAATGTTAGTATTCTATAGTTTATTTTATTACACATTTAGAAACAAAAGACTCTAATAAAAATACAGTAGTAAATAGACAAGTATTATGTGAGACGACGTTAATGTGGTACGTTTTAATTAAGCGACAGCGATGAAATAATTACCGGCGCCAAGAGAAGTGTCTGAAAGTGTCAGATTTTTTTTTTCTATTGAGCTCATTATGTAGTGGACTACATTTATTTCCCTATGCAGGGATTAGGGAGGAGGGAATGAGGGAGTGATTTCAGACACAGCCTGAGTCTATGTTAGCCCACCAGTCCAGTCTGTGATCTAGATGTAGCCAGGTCCTTCTCGGTCTGAACCACCTCTACACGCTCCCTGTTGATGATTACAGGCTGTAGGTGGAGGCTGGACCTTCAGAGATCCACTACCATCTCCTTGGTTTCAGTTGGATTGCTCAGAAGACGGTTCCCTCTGCACCATGAGACTAAGTTCTTCACCAGATTCTTGTCCTCCTGCTCCTGTCCATCCCAGACACACCACACAGTGTGCAGTATCTGTAGGTGACATGACTCAGGTGTACAGGGTGAACAGGACAGGTTAGAGCACAGTCATATACTGTATAACAAGAACCAAGAAAGACCAGTCTCTGGATGTGGTCTGTTGGACTGAGGAGACAAAGACGAGCAGCATCAGTGTGTCAGCGTTTAAAAAGGTTGTCGGTGTTTAATAAATGCTTCAGCTACTGTCCTGTAGCTACGTGATGCTCCACTTTCAAACAGAGGACATTAACGCTGAGGAAACAAGACGTGGACACCATGTCATCAGTGAGGACATGAACCTACGCAAAGCTGTTTGTGACTGAAGATGACAACGGAAAAGTCCCGACTATAAATACCTGGAGTCTACCTGCACAGGTGAATCTGTGGCTCCTGGGAGCACAGAGTCTCCAGGACTCAGCTGTTCTACACCGTTAATTAAAACACTGACATCTCCCAAGAGGATGACACCTGACACTGCACGGCCGTGATCGGCAGCAGGTGAGATGCTTCACTTCTTCTTCAGCAGCTTCATTTAAAAACGTCAAACAGTCTCAGTGACGCTGAAGGAACATCAGCTTGTCTACCGGCTCTCTCTGCAGGACGTTCTCTCCAGGACATTCTCTCCAGGACGTTCTCTGCAGGAGGTTCTCTCCAGGACGTTCTCTGCAGGAGGTTCTCTCCAGGACGTTCTCTCCAGGATGTTCTCTACTCAAACTGCTTGAAGGTAGACCAGTTCCTTATTCACTCTTCCATCTTGGTTCCTTCAGCATCAGCAGCTTTTCTCTGCATGTTTACAGAACATGAGAAAATATTTCTGTGAATCTTAATTTCTGTTTCACATGGAGTACATTATGAGTATTTGATAATCAGACAGTCAGTTACTCAGGTTCCAGTGATTTCATCATAGAACAGAACCAGCTCTGGTTAAAGTTACCAACGATCTCGTCATGTCTTCAGACGGTGGACTTGTCTCTACACTCGTTCTGTTAGATCTCAGTGCTATGTCTGACTTTACTGATCATAATATTTTACTACAGAGACTTGATTAAAAGTTTGAATCTTATTAGTCCAACAACTTATATTAACGTTATGGAGTTCCTCAGGGTTCTGTGCTAGGACGTTTCCCTTAGGAAATATTACTGCTCAACTCTGCTCAACTCTCCGTCTCTATGCAGATGACATCCAGCTATATTTATCTATCAGCTGGTTAAACTCCTGAAAGACAGAAAGGACGACCTGGAATGTCCTTGTCTAAAGGTTCTTTTAAGCTACTGCAGGACATAGCCTACTCCAGTACGAGTCATTTCTACGTCATCAGTCTGCTCTGGAACATCTCCACCCAAACATAGTCTGTGTCTGTGTTGTTTTCTGCTTCACCTTCAACAATGGACACTGAAGACGAGTTGTAGAAATGTTTGTGTGAACGTCTTCAGTTAACCTTTCCTCCTCCATGTGTCCCATCGTTATTGATCTAAAACAATCAATTAGAAAATCATAGAGATGGAGAAACAGCTAGAAATACTAAAGACCATGAATGATGCACTGAGCCTCAATCACTGTGTCTCTACTGGGCCTCGACCAGGTGGGTTCCTCCATATGAGCTGGTTCAGGTTCAGGCTCTAGTTCTGGTTCAAGTTCAGGTCCAGGTCCAGGTCCAGGTTCTGGTTCTGGTTCAGGTTCTGTAAAGTGTCTTAAAACAATTAGGTTTGTTATTGACGCTACATAAATAAACTGAACTATGTCTGCAGTCAGCTGACCTCCACAGGCTCCTCCTACTTTCAGGTGAGTGATGACATCATGAGTCGGTGGCGTCGTTCCGTGGATGAGTTGGCGGCGCGGCGGCGACAGCTGGTTGAGTGCGAGCGTGCTCAGGACGCTCTCAGTCGGGTCACTTCCTGTTTCCAGCAGCTGGCGTCTTCACTTGGCAGCTCTGCTGACGGCAGCTTCCTGAGAGACGAGATGGACGAGACCAGAGCCCTGGCTCACCGCATCTGTAGCGGTAACCTGTCTGTCTCTAACCTGTCTGTCTCACCTGTTTGTCTCTAACCTGTCTCACCTGTATCTAACCTGTCTCACTTGTCTGTCTCACCTGTTTGTCTCTAACCGGTCTCGCACCTGTCTGTCTCACCTGTCTGTCTCTAACCTGTCTCACACCTGTCTGTCTCTAACCTGTCTCACTTGTCTGTCTCACCTGTCTGTCTCTAACCTGCCTCACTTCTGTCTGTCTCACCTGTCTGTCTCTAACCAGTCTCACACCTGTCTGTCTCACCTGTTTGTCTCTAACCTGTCTCACCTGTCTGTATCTAACCTGTCTCTAACCTGTCTGTCTCTAACCTGCCTCACTTGTCTGTCTCTAACCAGTCTCACACCTCTCTGTCTCACCTGTTTGTCTCTAACATCTTTGTACAGGTCTGTACCGTCGTCTGCTGCGCCTTTTGTCAGATTGTGACCCTGCCTCCTCAGGTGTGGAGGACAGGCAGGTGTCTGAGCGTCTGTGGGTTCTCTTCCTGTCAGGGCTGGAGACCTTCTTGTCTGATGTTCGTAAGGCCCGCGATCTGATTGGACAGTTCCCTCTGACACAACGTTATGACCGACGCTCATTGGTCAACACAGGTCAGCTGGTGGAGACTGAAGACACTGGGTCTTCTTGATGTTGAGGTTTATTTGCCCCAAAGACTTGATGGACCTGTATCTTGATGTCTTAGTGACATCTACCTGTTCAAGCAGAGTTCCTCTGTCCTCCCTGAGGAGAACAGGAACTCTAGAACCCTAAAAACACAAAGTCATTGGAATCAGGTCTGACGCGTCTGTCTGTCTCTGTCCTCTCAGGATGTATTGATGGTGTGGTGGGTGTGACAGCTCGGGTGGCTTCAGTGCAGGTACCATGGCTCACCTTGGAGGAGGAGCCAAGCCCTGATCTGACCAATCACATCGCTGGACTGGAGGCTATGTTGAGTGAGATGCAACTGAGGGTGAGAGGGAACACGTCTACGGCCGCGACCGTTCCTGCTCAGTGGCTCAGCTTCATCTGAACATGTTGACGTTCTGCAGGTTCCGGTTGCATTCTGGTCCGTGGAGGCGACCCAGCCGGCGTGGTCTGAGGCTCTCAGTGAGGTGGACGAACCAGAGGACAGCCTGGAGGACCTGATGGACGTCGAGGTCGGCTCCAACAAGATGGCCACCTGCTGCCAGCCGGTGTGCTGTGGACTGGGATGTGTCGGCTAGAGACGAGCTGAACCAGGACCTCTGATTAAATGGTTTTATGATGGAACACGTTAGCAGATTATTAAACACTGGTTATGAATCAAAATAAAAAAGGCCATTAGTCAAATCGTTGGGTTTTCAAACATCAGCTACAGATTAGTCAGAAACCCGGTTTATTAAATAATAAATCTGCCTGATGTGTTTTAAATTAAACAGTAAACTAATGGATAAACAGTCTGACTGGAATAGATCTGGTTTTAAATGTGAATACGAGTGAACTCATTAAAGACGTTAAAACAGCCCAATGCTACATCAGGTGGGTTGAATTAAGAACTTTATTGATACAGAACAATGAACAAACATAAAAATATTGTACAAACACAGAAGACAAACATAAGAAACGTGGAGCGGCTTCACTTCTGGAAGGTCGAGTGTAGATGAGCTTTAAAGGCTGAAAGAGACAAAACACAGGTCAGAACTACAGATCCCATCATGCTCTGCTGTGTGAGCTCTGATTGGCTGAATAGTTGCCATGTCCAGGAGATGAGTTATTTGGTAATATCACTTTATAAACCTCTGATCAGCTGATCAGTCTGAGGACACTATCAGAGGACCAACTGTCCATCATCACTGACATGTCCCCTCACCTGTCTGAGGTAAAACAGGTGACATGTTTCTGTTGATCTGAGTGAAACCAGATGAAGACGAGGCCTTAACACCAGATTCATTAATAACCCGGAGGCCACGCCCAGACCTCATCCTGCTGCTGACTCACAGCAGAGACGTCTACCAACGTTCTACTGACAAACCAGAACCAGAGCTGTTCAGTGATCTAATGGGTTCCTCACCGTCCTGGTTCTCCCACAGTTCTGCCGCGGCCGTGTTCAAAGGACTCTCGTTGTTGGGTTCTGGAGGAAGAAACACACAGAGTGAAGCTACGACCACACACAGGTCCACCAGTCTCTGGCGTTGCTATGGTTACCTCCCAGCAGGCTCTGAATGGACAGCAGGATGGAGCGGACGTCATAGAGCGCTGACCACTTGTCCTTCAGGATGTCCAGGCAGATGAAGCCCTGCTCGTCCACGTTGGGATGGAAACACGGCGTGACGAACTTCACGCGAGGAGCCTGGTAGGGATACCCGGCCGGGAACTCCAGGGACAGGCGGTACCGGAGGCCCTCGTACACCTGGACCCAGGTGGAACCAGTCAGTCAACCAGTAATAATTTTGGGGGCAGCCGTGGCCTACTGGTTAGTGCTTTGGGCTTGTGGCTGAAGGGTTGCCGGTTCGAACCCCCGACCAGTAGAAAGCGGCTGAAGTGCCCTTGAGCAAGGCACCTAACCCCTCACTGCTCCCCGAGCGCCGCTGTAGCATGGCAGCTCACTGCTCCGGGTTAGTGTGTGCTTCACGTCACTGTGTGTTCACTAATTTCACGGATGGGTTAAATGCAGAGAACACATTCTATGTATACACAAGTATACATGGCCAATACCACTAATTATAATTAATATTATTATTATAAACGGATCAATAATCAGTCCCTCCGTGTGGACCACTTACCGTCCCCTGAGCTCCGTCTATGGTTCCCACCCATCTGAAGAGATTATCTGACTCTGGGAACGCTGAGATCCCCTTATCACCTGACATCTGGTCACATGACGAAACAGAGACAGAGCAGTGAACCAGGTGTGTCTGTGTGGTGACCGACAGTAAGTGATGTCAGTGAACTCACCATGAGAGTCATCAGCTCCTGCTGCAGCCTGCAGACACACAAACGCACCACGATCAACATATGATCAATAATCAGCTGCTCCAACACATGGGCCCAGTAAGGGTTCTGGTTCTGTTCATCAGACTACTTCCTGTCAGATACTGATCCACGTCTCTCACCGTTTGGTCACCGAGCCTCTGGCCGCGCTGCCGCTGCTCTCGCTGCCCTTCAGAGCGGCCGTGGTAGAAGCTGCTGCCGCTGCCGGGTCCATGTTCTGGGATGCCATGAATGCTAACGGTCCGGTTCCTGCTGAGAAACACACACCGAGTCAGAGAACGGAGGTTCTGCCTGGTAGTAACGTTAAGTAACAGACGTTAGCCTCCGGATGTACCACCGGAATTTCGTCCGGTGGTACATCCGGCGACTGAAACGACTGAAAACGGTCAGTTATGCGGTAGCGTCGGTCCGTTAGCAGCCTGCCCGTTAGCTTCATGCTAACAGGGTTTTAGCTTCGCGCTAACAGCGTTTTACCTACAAGCTAGCAACAGGAGCTACGGTTAGCTCTGGTACATAAACATTAGCCTGTTTTATCGTAAAACAAACGACATGTTAACACGATATAAACGCTCGTACCGGAGGGTCTCACCGTGTGTCGGTGGGGTAGCGGTCCGAACGGAGGCTGCTGTCTGTCGGATTCAAACTGAACACACTCCCGCCCCCAAGTTTAAACTGACTCTTCCTCTCGGAAACAGCCAATCAGAGCCAGACTTTCAAAAACAAACCTTCTACTGCTAACCAATCACGACACTCGTAAAAAGAAAACCGGTATCTGATTGGGCAGGAGGAGTATTTCAATGTGACGTCACTATTGAGGTCAATGTTTAATTTTTTTTATAAACAAACAAAACAAAGAGCTGTGAATAAAATACAATAATGCGTTTTTAATCATCGTTTTAATGCATTATGTTTTTTTTAACAGAATATGTGGTTATTATGTGTTTATTTATTTATTATTTATTTTGCTTCAGCCTTCAAAATAAACACAGAGACAGATGAAGGCCAACATGGCGGAAGACGTTTTATTTGTTTGTATTCAGATGAATCCGATTAATCGATAAGAAACATGACGGCCAATAAAAGAAACAGGAAGACTTTGGTTTGTGATGGAGACTCATCTCAAGAACAGGACGCCATGACAGGTCTGACCGGACCGGGTCCGCTAGGTGGCGGCATTGGGTGGCGGTAGTGCCGAGAGTACCGGTACACCGCCAACACAAGAAGGCGAAGAAGAACCCAGTAGCTTCATAAATGAAGAAAACCTCAGAAGAAGAAGCTTTTCCGGTTGACTTGCTCGGGCTCAGGCTGAGAAGATGAACGCTCCTCCCGCCTTTGAGTCGTTCTTGTTGTTTGAAGGAGAGAAAAAGATCAGCATCACTAAAGACACCAAAGTCCCGAACGCCTGTTTGTTCACGCTGAACAAGGAGGACCACACGCTGGGCAACATCATCCGAGCGTAAGAGGCTAACGGCTAACCTGCTAACACCACAACACAGACCTAGGACCGGCTAACCGGAGCTAATAGGGAGCTAACGCAGAGCCTGCACAGGCTGAAAGGGATGCTAACAAACTAACAACATACTGGGCAACATAATCTGAGAAGTTAACACCAGGCTAACATGTTACTAACAACGTGCTACGCTATCAGTTAGCTACATCAGCTGATCGAGACTGTAGCCGCTATACATGTTATTGTCAGTTACCTGCTTGTGTGCTCGTGTGAACCAAGATTTTCACAATAAGAGCCTCTGTTTGACTCAACAGCTGATTTAAGTCTTCACTTCCTCACAAACTAAAATAAAAACACTGACCACATGGCTCCTTGACCAATCAGAGACCACTACCTTATCTCATCAATACACCTGTTCATGTTTGTGTTGCAGCCAGCTGCTGAAGGATCCTCAGGTTCTCTTCGCTGGTTATAAAGTTCCTCATCCTCTGGAACACAAGATTGTCATCAGAGTCCAGACCACACCTGACTACAGTCCACAGGTAACACACACACACACACACACCTGACTACAGTCCACGGGTAACACACACACACACACACACACACACACACACCTGACTACAGTCCACGGGTAACACACACGCACACGCACACACACACACACCCCTGACTACAGTCCACGGGTAACACACACACACACACACACACACACACACACACCTGTGGACAGGTAATAACAGGAAGTGATGTCATGTTTTGACAGGAAGCATTCACCAACGCCATCACAGATCTGATCAGTGAACTGTCTCTGCTGGAGGAACGCTTCAGAGTCGCCATCAAAGACAAACAGGAAGGCATCGAATGACCCCTCCTCTGTGTGATGTCACTTCCTGTGTTTGTGTTTTTTTTATAAATAAAGTGTGATGTCACAGCTTCCTGTTGTCAGCTCATTGGTTGTTGGGAGGTGTTTGATCAGTAATCTGATCTCAGGGTTAGAGTGGTGTCATCATCAGCATGTGACATGAGGGGCGGAGTTGGCAGCAGGTGACCAATCACAATTCACTTCCAACCCTCCATAAGTCTCAGGTGACTAGGTGGCTGATCACAGGAAGTGATGTCACAATAAAATCAGCTGATAGAAGACAAAGGTCATCAAAGGTCACAACTTTTATTTGTTTTCAACTAAACAGTAAAAATAAAAACTGGAAGGAGTCGATAGAATCAGAGTCTCTTCATTCATCCATCATCAGGTCAGAGGTTGGTGTGTTGGGGTTGGAGGCGGGGTCAGAGGTCAGTGTCCCTTTGGGCCTCCATGGCTCTTTGCATCTTCTCCACCATCCAAATAGGAACAGTGAACGGCTTCAGCTCATCCATCCTGACGTCTGGACACTCCCTGAACACACACACAAACACACACCAGCTGTGCTTCATCCAGTCACTGTCTGTATCTGATGCTAAATGAAGCGGGGCTTCACGGGCTAAGAAGGGGCGGGGCTACGTTACATCTACATCACACATGGCTCAGGTTTTAAACATGCATTCAGTCTCAGACCACAAATAACAAACTGTGCTACATTCACAAGCAGGGGGTGTGGCCTATGTCCTCACCTGTACTCGTCACTGCGGGACAGATCCTGGATGTCCTCCTCAATTAGCAGGTAGGCCTGGACACAGAGACAGTAAAGACAACGTGAAGAGACAGAGCTGAGACGGCAGCAGAGATGTTACCATAACGACGGCTTCCTCACCATCTTCCCTCCTGTGGCCCTCATGTGGTGTCTCTCAGCCAACCACTGCTTGTCCTTTGCATCTGCTGCATACTGAGACACAACACACAGCTGTGACATCACTTCCTGTCTGTTTCACCTGAACCAGGAGCGACTTGTTTACCTTGAACAGGTCCGAGTGTTTGATGTAGATCCGTCCTCTGGTCCCGCCCATCCCCAACGCCCTGCAGTCACATGACTTCCTGTCAGTCTGTCTCCATGTTACAGTGTCAATAAAGTTTACTTGATGATTACTCACTTGTTGGCTCTGGAGCCCAGAACAAACGTGCTGCTGTCGCTGAGTCTGGTCGGATCCCACTGAAACACAAACACTGTTTAGTCACATGACCCCTGATGATGCGTACAGCTGGCTGAGTCTCTTCTGTGTCAGTAAAGACGGAGGTCGATGATGATGATGATGATGATGATGATGTGTGACCACATGTTTCAGGTACATGCTCCGTGGGGACTCACCTTCGGCCCCTCCCTCTTGACAGGATCAGCCTTGAGCTTCACTCTGAGGACAGAGGACAGGTGTTGATTACTGACTAGTCCATCAGGACATGATGATGTCACACGTCAGGTACTCACTGAGAGGAAAAGCCCAGAGGTCGATCAGACGTCACGACGGCACCTGGACGGCTCTTCCTCTGAGGACAAACGATCAGATCAGTTTAAGGTCAGATTAATATCAGATTACTATCAGATTACTGTCATATAAATGCCAGATTAATGTCAGATTAATGTCAGATTAATGTCAGATTACTATCTGATTAATGTCAGATTACAATCTGAATAATGTCAGATTAATGTCAGATTAATATCAGATTAATATCAGATTAATGTCAGATTACTATCTGATTAATGTCAGATTAATGTCAGATTACTATCTGATGTCAGATTAATGTCAGATTACTATCTGATGTCAGATTAATGTCAGATTACTATCTGATGTCAGATTAATGTCAGATTACTATCTATTAATGTCAGATTAATGTCAGATTACTATCTATTAATGTCAGATTAATGTCTGATTACTATCTGATTAATGTCAGATTACTGTCTGATTAATGTCAGATTAATGTCAGGTTACTATCTGATTAATGTCAGATTAATGTCAGGTTACTATCTGATTAATGTCAGATTACTATCTGATTAATGTCAGATTACTATCTGATTAATGTCAGATTAATGTCAGATTACTATCTGAATAATGTCAGATTTAATGTCAGATTACTATGAGATTAATGTCAGATTACTATCAGATAAATGTCAGATTTAAATCAGATGAATGTCAGATTACTATCAGATGAATGTCAGATTACTATCAGATTAATGTCAGATTACTATCAGATTAATGTCAGATTACTATCAGATTAATGTCAGATTACTATCTGATTAATGTCAGATTACTATCTGATTGATGTCAGATTACTATCTGATTAATGTCAGATTACTATCAGATTAATGTCAGATTAATGTCAGATTACTATCTGATTAATGTCAGATTAATGTCAGATTACTATCTGATTAATGTCAGATTAATGTCAGATTACTATCTGATGTCAGATTAATGTCAGATTACTATCTGATGTCAGATTAATGTCAGATTACTATCTGATTAATGTCAGATTAATGTCTGATTACTATCTGATTAATGTCAGATTAATGTCTGATTACTATCTGATTAATGTCAGATTACTATCTGATTAATGTCAGATTAATGTCAGATTACTATCTGATTAATGTCAGATGTCAGATTAATGTCAGATTACTATCTGATGTCAGATTAATGTCAGATTACTATCTGATTAATGTCAGATTAATGTCTGATTACTATCTGATTAATGTCAGATTACTATCTGATTAATGTCAGATTAATGTCAGATTACTATTTTAATAATGTCAGATTAATGTCAGATTACTATCTGAATAATGTCAGATTAATATCAGATTAATGTCAGATTAATATCAGATTAATGTCAGATTAATGTCAGATTACTGTCAGATTAATGTCAGATTACTATCTGATTAATGTCAGATTACTATCAGATGAATGTCAGATTAATATCAGATGAATGTCAGATTACTATCAGATTAATGTCAGATTACTATCAGATTAATGTCAGATTACTATCTGATTGATGTCAGATTACTATCTGATTGATGTCAGATTACTATCTGATTAATGTCAGATTACTATCAGATTAATGTCAGATTAATGTCAGATTACTATCTGATTAATGTCAGATTAATGTCAGATTACTATCTGATTAATGTCAGATTAATGTCAGATTACTATCTGATGTCAGATTAATGTCAGATTACTATCTGATGTCAGATTAATGTCAGATTACTATCTGATTAATGTCAGATTAATGTCTGATTACTATCTGATTAATGTCAGATTAATGTCTGATTACTATCTGATTAATGTCAGATTACTATCTGATTAATGTCAGATTACTATCTGATTAATGTCAGATTAATGTCAGATTACTATCTGATTAATGTCAGATGTCAGATTAATGTCAGATTACTATCTGATGTCAGATTAATGTCAGATTACTATCTGATGTCAGATTAATGTCAGATTACTATCTGATTAATGTCAGATTAATGTCTGATTACTATCTGATTAATGTCAGATTACTATCTGATTAATGTCAGATTACTATCTGATTAATGTCAGATTAATGTCAGATTACTATTTTAATAATGTCAGATTAATGTCAGATTACTATCTGAATAATGTCAGATTAATATCAGATTAATGTCAGATTAATATCAGATTAATGTCAGATTAATGTCAGATTAATGTCAGATTAATGTCAGATTACTATCTGATTAATGTCAGATTACTATCAGATTAATGTCAGATTTAAATCAGATAAATGTCAGATTAATGTCAGATTAATATCAGATTAATGTCAGATTACTATCTGATTAATGTCAGATTAATGTCAGATTACTATCTGATTGATGTCAGATTAATGTCAGATTAATATCAGATTACTATCTGATTAATGTCTGATTAATGTCTGATTAATGTCAGATTAATGTCAGATTAATATCAGATTAATGTCAGATTACTATCTGATTAATGTCAGATTACTATCAGATTAATGTCAGATTACTATCTGATTAATGTCAGATTAATGTCAGATTAATATCTGATTAATGTCAGATTAATGTCAGATTACTATCTGATGTCAGATTAATGTCAGATTACTATCTGATTAATGTCAGATTAATGTCAGATTACTATCTGATTAATGTCAGATTAATGTCAGATTACTAACTGATTAATGTCAGATTAATGTCTGATTACTATCTGATTAATGTCAGATTAATGTCTGATTACTATCAGATTAATGTCAGATTACTATCTGATTAATGTCAGATTAATGTCAGATTAATGTCAGATTAATATCAGATTAATGTCAGATGTCAGATTACTATCTGATTAATGTCAGATTAATGTCAGATTAACGCCAGATTAATGTCAGATTACTATTAGATTACTATCAGATTACTATCAAATCAATGTCAGATTAATGTCAGAATACTATCAGATTAATATCAGATTACTATTAGATTACTATCAGATTACTGTCATATAAATGCCAGATTAATATCAGATTACTATCAGATTATTGTCAGATTACTATCAGATTAATGTCAGATTAATGTCAGATTAATGTCAGATTAATGTCAGATTAATGTCAGATTAATGCCAGATTACTATTATATTACTATTAGATTACTATCAGATTACTATCAAATCAATGTCAGATTAATGGGTTAGGGTTAATCTGATAAATATCAGATTAATATCAGACCTTCTTGGGGAAGGGGCTTCCTCTCTGACCACAGTCTTCATCAGCAGGTCTGGGCCTCTAGAAGGACACAGAGAACCAAGTGAGAATAGTACAGGTGCTCCTGTTTTTAATTGGCCAGTCTGGCAACTCCTACCTTGATCGCAATCTCTGGCCCCGCCCTCTTCACCTCAGCATCTGGAAACAGTTGTTTAGCCTGTAATGACATGACAGACCGGTGAGGTCAAAGGTCACATAATCATACCTTCAGGCCTCGTCCACCTGCATTCTATACACACATTTGTACTATTATGGATAAATTTACACTATTGTTAATTATTATTATCTCATTCTGCCACAGCTGTTTTACATGCTGCCATGCCAGTTTACTCTTTTATATCAACGTCACTAATCTGTATTTTGTGGTTTTTACTGGACAGCTTACGTGTTCCAGGACGTTCCTGCAGGCCTCCCTGATCAGCTGATCAGTCTGAACTTCGTCGCCAACGTTCTCCTTTACGTTCTCCCGCTGCCTTCTCAAAGAACTAAAGGCAACACAAACAGACACGTTTATATCTGT